>JAQFYM010001143.1:0-38923 GCA_034694785.1 Agrenia bidenticulata | reverse complement strand
GGAAAGAAAAATATGTAAATTACACAATAAATAACTAGTTAGCACATTCCCGACTGCCATTATCTTATCAATTTTTTTTTATAAATTTTGACAATAGTATTTATAAAATGGCATTTTATAATAAGAAACTAATGGAATATATAGTATCTTTATAAAAATGATTTATTATCCACACTTAAAAGCAAAAAAGTTCCAACATTAAGTTAATAGCTTCTATATCAGGTTTTATCGTTTTTCGGCAACAATATATCATGTTTTGTAGCAATTTAAAAAAAAAAAAAAAGATCTTTAACTTTGAAACAACGGGTTTTGTATATTTTTACAAAATTATAACAGTGAAATAGAACTATAGGGGTTATTTAATAAATTGGTTTTTTTCACTTTTACTTTTTACCAAAAATAAATGGAAATCCGATAATATTTATTCGGACGATAAAATACATTTTAGCAGACAATATAAACTTTATGTTATCGTAATTGTAAAAATCTTAATATAAATAAAAATCTATATATAGATAATTTTTTTAGCTTATTCATCATGCGTAATTTTTTTTTATTTTTAAAATTTTTATTGATTTATACAATTATAATTTACAAAGATTTTGCCCCAAAAGATGCAAAACATGCATTTTTAATAAAGATTCCCACCCGTTAACGCGTTAATGTAAAGCTAACCGTTAACGCGTTAGGTTTTAAAATGCAGGTAACAAAGGTTAGCGCAGCATAATTGCTTTCATCATTTGTTCCTCATCTTTTTGTACTCTGTACTGTAAATTTACTTAGGAAAATTCAATATGTTAAAAATAGCAATTTTATTTCAAATTTACATAATTTTGTGGTTTATATCTAACGAATTTTACAATTGATACTAATATTATAGAAAATACATATACTTTGTTGCTTAACATTGAAATATGCCAAGCAAAATGAATTTAAACTTGTAATGGAAAACAAAAGCAAATTTTATTAATAATATTTTTCGGTAGCAAAAAAAACAAAAAAAAAACCATATAATTACTCAAAAGAAAAAATAAAGTGACACAAGTAACAGCAGCGATTTTGCTTTTAGTCCCAAGTATAAATATTACATGTCATATTGTCTCATCTTTTGTAATCTAGCGTATTATTTAATCTTTAACTGCAAAAATTGCTTTTTTTCTGTAGATTACGATATGCGTACTGTAGTACCTCGGAATAAAATGACCCGTGGGACAGGTAATTATGAAATATGGGTTTAGAAATCGAGCCTTTCTTGTCTTGTTTTTTAAAATCACCAGCAGTACTAGTTTCCTGCGTATTGCCTTGATTTTCTTGTCTTATAGACTTATTAACGAAAGTACGGTCAAATTCGATTTATTTACAGTCATTCGTAATCTAAAAGGATACCGGTCTTATATACATTTACATTGTCATTTATCAGTGACATTTTACATTAATTTGTAAAAATCACATTTCATTTATCATACATGTCAAATTAGATGCGCATCTTCCCCCTCGTTAAGATTCCATATTCTAACTCGTTTAATATTATACCACTTCATCTTATTGCCATGCTGCACTCATACTCTGTTCTTATCGTTGCTGACGTATGCTACTCTATATTGACCAGCCCATCGATCATCGCATTTATTGCAACTTTATTTTTATATCATATTTTTTGATCCCTTTAAATTTAGACTTCGTATCTCTCCTATTATTTATCTTTTCGTTATCTTCTTTTTGTAGGAGCTGTTCTCTTTCTTTTATTTTTTCAAAATCAACATGTTTCTTTATCTTTAAAGTATCAAAGAAATTTCTTTTCGGCAATTATTTCGTATGGTGAAGTGCCTAGATATCTATTATAAAAGAAGTGAAGCCTATTTTCAGCGATCTTGACAATTTCGTTGAAGTTTCCCACTAGATAAATTCTAAGGACTTCTGTTACTGTTTTATTTAGGCGTTCAAAAATTCATTAGCAGTATGGGTAGAATCTGTTGTTTTACTATGAATCGTTTTTTGTGTTTCACAAAATGTTTCAAACTCTTTTGAAACATATTGCCGTCCATTATCAGATAATATAAAACCTGGTTTTCCATATTTATTTATCCATTTACGTAAACTCTTTAATATTTGATATGAACTTACTGTTTCCATAGGTATTTTATGTGTATATCTTGTTGCTACATATGTAATTGTAAGGATAAATATGTTTTTTATTTTAGGATCGTGTTTAAATTCATCCTATTTCATTAGCCCCAAAATATCAGTTAAAATCTTAGCGAATTTAGTCAATGAAAAAAAAAACCCCAGAAATTTTACCTTGTTTGATATTAGTATGACCTTTGCATTTATTACATGGTATGCATGATGCAATAATATGTGATATTTTATCATGCATTTTTGAAAAGTAACAAACATCTTTAAGCGTATTGTATAGTGAAGTTTGACCAGGATGCCTTTTTTGTTCATGTATTTATAGTATGAAAGATCTTGCTTTATTTTCTGGTACAAAAAATCTGATTTTCTTATCTATAAAGATTTCATTAATACATTTTATCCCTTTCGTTGCTTATAGTATTTTTTTCTTATCTGTACAACTTTGCATCTCTATTAATTCATTTCTTGACATCCAAATATCTTGCGTAGTCAATTTATTTTAATTGACGCGGCTTAGGGCATCAGATCCTATATTATTTGCCCCTTTTTTATACTGGTAATCATTTTCGAACTCTGTATGTAAAAGCTTCCAACGTTGTATTCTTGAATTATTAAACTTTTCATGAAATATAAAGTTTTTGTTATCAGTAGAGAAAATCACCTTGTTATTAAATATAACCTTGCGCCAGTGCTTACGTCCCCATATCATTGCCAATGTCTCTTATTCCATGATCGGATAGCGTTTTTCTGCCGGGCTAAACTTACCGCTATAAATCCCTACAATATTCTTGTTTTGTCGCAAGATACAGCCAAATGTTTTCACTGATGCGTCAAATATAAGGTGAAAAGGATCTTCAAACGACGGGTGATACAATACTATATTCCTCTTCATTTCCTCAAAGATCTCTTTTATAATGTTTCTATCTTTTTCTTTAAAGTTTATGTGTTCTTTGTCTCTTAATTTTTCAGTAATTGGGGTTAATTGTATACTCAGATTAGGTATAAATGGCCGAAACCAGTTTATATAACCAATGAGTCTATGTAAGCCTCTTATATTTTTTTGTATAAATTCTTCGTAATCTATTTTTACTCTTGAAAGATCAGCCTTCACAACCTTTTCATTGATAGTGGTTCCTAGATAATTAATCTCCGTCAAGAAAAACTCTTATTTTTCATAGTTAATTACTACATTGTATGCCTTTAGTATATTTAATATCTGTATAATATCTGCTTCATGTTCTTCTAAAGTTCTACTTTTTATTAAGAGATCGTCCAGATAAAATAAAACATTTAAATTATGTCTAAAAAGTATATGCATTGCCCTTTGGAAGATCCTAGGCCCGTTGCTAAGCTTAAAAGGCATGCGTAGAAACTCGCATTGTCCTGGCGGCGTCACAAACGATGTTTTATATGTGTCTTTAGATTTAATTGCAATCTGGTAATACCCCATTCTAAAACCTATATTACTTAAATAATTAAACCTTTAAACTAAAAAAAAGAATCTGACATGGTGGATTTAGGAAAATTCACTGAAAGTGTCACGTCATTCAATTATCTGAAATCCACTCTTATTCTTAATTCTTCTATTGATTTTAGTATCTTAAAAGCAGGAGACGAGTAACTGGACGTACTACGCTATATTTTTTCTAATGGTATTAATTTGAAAAGCTCTTGTTTCACTGTTTCGTATAGTTTATGAGGAATGGGATAGGGTTCGGGCGCTATTAACTGGTCTGTTTTTAGGTTTAAACTCATTTCTTCGCCTTCAATATATCCTACTTGTTTCGTATTCGTCATATATTGCTGCATAGTTGTTTCAAATTGTTTTGATATCCCGGGAAGCTCTCACGTAAATCTTATACTTTCCAGTGTATCAACCATTTGTAAATATCTAAAGCCGGGGAATTTCTCCATTCACGTAGCTGCTCTGAGGCAAAATCTATTACTATATTATCTATTGTTAATTTTGTGGCCTGATAATCTATTTTTGCGCTATATTTTGCAAGGTTTGTGTTTCCAAATATTTTATCTTCTCTATATCCTTCTAATACACCAAATTCCTCGTGGAGACTCAATGGTCTATCCGCTATATTAAAACACTCTGTTGTTACTTCTATAATGCACGATTCTTCACCATTTGCTAACATCACTTTGTACGGTTTTATTTGATGTGTCTGCCGCGTTAGAGTTTCCCCAAAGCTTTTGCGGGATCCTGTGTATACTAAAAAAACGCATTCTTTCTCGTTTATGCATTTATTGATCCTTATTTACGTGTTAGTGCTCGTATATTCTTTTATAATATTTGCTTCCTTATTTTGTTGCTGACTTCTTTTTGCTTTAAAATTCTGGTACTCCTTACATTGCTCTGACGTATTTTTGCTTCTCATAGTATGCGCAATATATTTCATCTGACTTTTCTATATTATCTTTAGTAATAAACTTTGTATTCTTTTTAATAGTTTTAAACCTACTACTCTACGCTTTTAATATTTCGACCTTTTTTTTATATATATATAATTAACCACGTTTTCATTTCCTTCTATATCTACCTTCAATAATTCTAATGTTGTTTCTTGTGTAAGGTTATGCGTTAATACCTCCTCTATTTTTTCCTTTTGTCTATTACTACCCCATTCTTTTGATATAGCTAGTTTCTCTACGCAGTCTTTTATTGCATCTTCATATTCCTGAATAAGTTTATATTGTGCTTGTTTAATCTGATAAAGGGCTTGATTACTAAAGCGTATTTTTTAATTGGGTATTCTAGTTCCAGATGGTTTTCAAGTACCCGGCATGTGTTGGCCTTAGGAGTAAAAATCTCCTTATGGTAGTTTTCATTTATAATACATTGTAAAACCTGATGCATAATTTTATTTTCCCATCTAGTCACTTCTTTCATACTCTCAACTTTTATAACTAAATTCCGGATATCACAGTCCTCTATTTTTGTTAAATAAGGAATCTTTCGCTATACTAAAATCTCAGTCCCTTCTTTTATAAATGGATATTCAAATACCTCGGCTGGAGTGTGGCTGACGGATTGACTTTTTTGGGTCTGTTGGATTGTTATCGTCAACATGTCGTACCTCGGAATAAAGGTAGACTTTTGGGACAGGTAATTATGAAATATGGATTTTGAAAACGAGCCTTTCTTGTCGTGTTTTTCAAAATCACCAGCTGCCCTAGTTTGCTGCATATTACCTTGAGTTTTTTGTCTTATAGACTTATTGAAAGAAGTATGGTTCATATTCGATTTATTTACAGTCATCCGTAATCTAAAAGTATATCGGCTTATTTACATTTACATTGTCATTTATCAGTGAAATTTATCATTAATTTTTTAAAATTTCATTTCATTTATCATACATGTCGAATTAGATGCGACACGTACTTTAATTAACTAAACTACATCTTACAAACATATGTTCGCTTTTTTTTTGCTTTTTAAAATTTCTGTACTATCTTGCCCAGATAATTAACAAGTTTAAAATTGTTTTAGTACAATGCTTTTTTTGGACCGCAAGCAAAGAAATGGTACGGTATTCCGGATTGCAATAGTCCGTTAGAAAAATGCTATATATAAAAAAGTATCAGCCTGCATGATTACGTGCTTAAACCTACTAATTTCATTTTTTTTATATATTCTAGTTTTACATTGACAACCTCAGATTTTTTCCCCTATCTATATTTACATGTAATATCGCTGATCGGGTGATTTGTTATATTAGGGTAAAAAAAAAGAGCAAAAACTTTTTTTTAATGTATTTAATGATTGCATAATGACAGATTATTACTCGTAAAAATTTATAGATTTTACATTAAAGAAGCCTTGCTGTAGTAAAAATAAAATATTTTACTTTTACATTGCCATCAAAGAGGTAAGCTAGACATTAATAAATTAAACATGAAAACAGGCGTATTAAGAATATTGTGCATCTATTTAACGAACAAAACGGCACATTGAATATCCTGTATAGGGTTCGAAATTCGAATAATCGAAAATCGATTAGTCAAACTATCTGGAATTTTTTGTGATATTCGAAAACTCGAATTTTTGCAAAAATATTCGATTACTTATTAAATGATTATGATTTTAAATACCGTATAATCGTGAAAAAAAGACCAATAAGTTTGTAAAAAATAGGAAGAAAATTAGAGGAAGAAATCGTGAAAGTAGGTCCTTTTATTTATTTACCCTTGTTTGCTTCTACGATTACCGTATAATCGTGAAAATAAGTCCATTTAGTTTGTAAAAAATAGACAAAAAACTAGAGGAAGAAATCGTGAAAGTAAGTTCTTTTATTTATTTACCCTTGTTTGTTTTACAATTATCCGGTAGAAGCAATTAATTTAATCGTGAAAGTAAGACCTTTTATTTATAAGACCGGCTTACTTTCACGATTATACGGTATATGTAGAACAAATTAATTTAATCGTGAAAGTAAGTTCTTTTATTTATTTACCCGGCTTACTTATACGATTATACGGTAGCAGGTAAATATTTACATGAAGTGTATTCCATTCATAGGGAATATGTAGATATTTTGTTTATTAAACGACATATATATAAAGCGGGTAAAAAAAGGACTGTAGATGTATAAAAATGTGCATCTTAATAAAATTGCATTTTCTTACAATACATAAATTGCTTATTACAATGGCGTAGCAAACATAAGCACCCCCTTATAAAAGATAAAAAGCCTGATATTGAGAAACGTCTTCTTAAGGTTGCCGAAAATAGGAAAAAAAAATAATTTAAAGAACCTATTTTAAATAAAATTTATATAGAATTTAAAAAAAAAATATATTTTATTCTTGAAAAAACAATTATTTTTTTATGCCCCATCTTAAAACAATTTTTTTCTACGTCACTGATTTATTGTAGACTCAAAAAGTTCTAATATTGTATAACAAAAAATAATGTAAATTGAAAATAAAAATATAAAAGATAAAAGATAAAATTTTATTTAAAATGTTCAATTTTTGTATTTTTATAATAGTTTTGTTTATATTCGAAAATATGCGATTATTGCTATTTCTAAATATTCGATATTCGATTATCTGTATTTTACCTACAATTCTGAACCTTTATCCTGTAGTATTACTGAACAACAAACAACATTTTAATGGTATTAATTTGTCTTACTAAAGCGCAAAATCTATGGCACAAAAACTACACATCTAAGGTACACCCAAAGAGCATACGGTAATTTTTGTTTAGGATACTTACCGCATATTTTTTTGTAACCGTAACCATAATAGGGGCGATAAAATATTACCAGAAAAAATCCCAAGACCAATAAATGGCATTCTAAACTATCTTAGAACCGCGATATATCCAAAAGAAAATTTTGTTTTTTACAAAATTAGCATTTCAAGAAATAGGTATATCTTATAAAAAAAAATGTATAAGAATTCTCTGTAAACATTTTCTACATTTAAAGTATTTTTTATAAAAAATCTTACTTAAATTGGTTTTTTGTTATTTTCATAATAAACTAATCTATTTTTCTTATCTTAATCTTCTTTACACTTAATATCCACTTTAATACATCATTTGTCTTGTTTCTACTACAAAAATAGCTATATTTTAGCTCATATTTATATAAGAGTACAAATAAAAATAATTAGGGACTAAATACATAAAATCAGATATAAAAAGTATAGATTTTATTAAGTGCTTATTTTACTCGATGTTTTTAGTATTTTCTATGCATATATATGTTTTTTTTTCTTATACGTACATGGCTTTTTTTTTGTATTGTTATGATGCTTGTTAAAAAAACACAAATAAATGCGGCACATTTTAAATAGTAGATAAGCTTACTCATGGATTTAGATAATTTTTAATGTAACCTTTTTCGCACATAAATCACTTATACATGTTGATAAAAACACCGATTAAACTGCATAACTATGCATTTATTGCAAAAATTATTTATAAATACGTTTTACAAGTTTTTCCTGATTTTATAAATTACTACATATTAAGCGTTTACATAAAAAAATGCTCATCTTTGTTTTTATGTGTATTTGGTCGATTTTAACGTAGGAAAACTGTTATGTAAAGGTTTTTCTAAATTAAAACAATTGCAATAAGATAACATTTTACATGCTAGAGTTACGTCTCAAGTCTTTTTTTTTTGTGTTTTTATACAAAAAAGAGCTATCATCGAATTAAAACAAGAGCATTGTGATCAGTTTTTTGTTTAATTAGATACTTATTGCATAAGAAAATCCTTTGAATTCGATAATAAGCATTTTTAGTGCGAGATATATATATGCAATTAATTTTTAAAAGCATTTTTGTATATTTTTTGTTTAGTTTCTAAAATAAATATAGAATCATATAAAAACAACCCTGTAATGAGTTACCTACTTACCGTTAACTTGCAGCATATACACGTATGTGCATGTAGTCAAATTGCAAAGAACAGTAATTAAAGGTTCTTTTACACATCCACTTTAAAAATATTTTCTTTTTACGTATTAACGGTAAAACACCTATTATTTTGCATATAAAAAACAATATTATTTTTACCCTTAAAGAAGCTTTTAAACGTACTTAATTACCAAAAATACAAAAGAAATTCATTTATTAGCAATCGTTTATAAATACAGAAAAACGACTTAACTAAAAAAATCTAGTCTAAAACTATACATTAGAAACTATAGTATTTACAATGAATTTTTACATTCTACTGTGTTTATACTACAGGGAACGCGTTTTTTCGATTTCCGTAGTGCCTAAAATACAATTTGATTTTGCGAAGCAAAAAGCCTTATAAAAAGTGTATTTTAAAGTGTTATATAGAAATATTGGATCTATAAATGGCCTTTTATAACCACAATAAACAAAATATGTCTTGATCTAAACCATGATACGATACGAATAATAAAAATCTATCCCAATTGGTAGGAAATTGTTATATTATGCAATAAATCAGCCAAAAATCTTTATAGAATGAAAACTGTTAGATGAAAAGAGAACTAATATGTCAAACAACATAAGCGTGATTTTGTTGAACTAATACGAGAGGAAACTTATATCTTCATCTTTACATTTTTTAATATAAAGTAAAATGACAGAATTAGTTTCATTTCAATGAATTGCATGCATATGTCGATTTTTTGGCTTTTATACGTTTTTTTTTTTTTGGCCTTGCAATAATATCAATATTTTTTTGTTTAAAATCGTCTGTAAATTTTTTTCTTTACACTAAATTATTTTTTTTTTGTACATGATGCCTTAATAAGTCTATCTACATATAATTTTTTTCATTGTGCTATTAATTTAGTTTTTCCAAAGTTTTACTATAATTTTAAAATTTTCTACTTTAATATTTTTGCTTATTTGGATTCCATCTAGTAAGATTTTCATATTTTAAAAAGTAATCGTTAAGGATTTCTCACAAGAAAGACGCAACCAAAGATACCTACATGATTTTAATATTTGTAAGTATATAAAAAATGTAATATGCAAAAAGAACAATAGTTACAATAACTGTACAAAAAAAAAAACATGCGAATAATTTAAATAGAAGTTGCTCTTTTTCAAAAGCTAGAATTGCCATATATGAAATGAAGGTACCTAAAATATTCAAAAAATAAAAGAAATAAATAACAAATAAATTAAACGATCTTTTTTACAAAATGCAATACATAAAATTAAAGGGTATAATTGTCTTTTTTTTTTATTTTATAAGACGGTGGTATGGAGAACTGAGGCAAGTAGGCGTTAATATTTTTCCTAGGTAAAAGCCACAAATATGTATTTGACAAGAAAAAATTCTATTTCAAGCTATAACGGATCTTTTAACGCGCAAACTATTTTTATTTTTTGTTTTAACAAAAGAGGGCTAATGATGTATAATTACGTTTACAGCACATATATACGTTTTCGGGTTTATAATATCAAATCCACTGCTCACAAAAATTCTAAAACGGAAAAAATTTGTGATATAGATACGCGTTTGCTGCTGATATCATCTTTTGCAATGATCATTGCACCGACGATATATTAATTATTCCATAAATTATCTTTGGTTCTTCTTTAATAGAATAATACTGGTAGCTTTCTTTTTACCATTTATATTTTGTTCCCTAGTAGTTTTTTTAGTAACTAACAGAATAAATAGTACCGTCTGTTCCCGAAAATAATAACTAATACACTACTAAAAAAAATTACGAATCCGAAGTATATAAAGTCTTTTTTTTTTTTTTTGTAAAGTTTTCATTATTTCCAAGTAAAATTTGATGCGATTATGTATATTCAAAAAAGCAATATAAATCTTTTTTAGATAAATGTCTAAAGGCTTGTCTGAGATCATCGTTAAATGCGAAATAAAAAGTTCTGAGATTAAGAATAGAACATATTGTACAGAAAAACTACACATAATGCAAACAATGGTGCCATTTATCGTTATTTTTTGTTAGAATTGCACTTTTTATGGTATAATATGCACAAACAAGAAATTAAGATTACTTAAATTTTAGTATATGTACTCAGTATCACATAAATGTCCGATATTTTTTGTATATAAACAAAAAATATTTGTCTGCAAAACATTGCGTAGAACTGCCTGTATGTAGTTTGTTTTCCGTATTTTAAGCATGTGTTTATTTATTATAATAAGTTTCTTATGGCTATCAATATAATAAAGAAATGAAATATAAATACTGCTTGCCAACGAGACATATTAGGTAGATTTGGTATGATTTCAAAAGCTTTTTTAATAAATAAACTATTTTTTGTCTCTTGAAATTTTGTATTTCTCTTAATTGATTCAAAGTACAGCTAACGTAAAGTTTACGTCATTAACAGGCGCAGGTAATCATACATAACACTTTTTAATGCGTTGCAAAATGTTTTTTTGGCTCTTAATAAACAAAAACGGGTATATGCTAAAAAATATATGTAATTCAAGCTAAAATCTAAACCAGTATTTTTAAACTTTTGAAATATAACAAACAGTTTGCAAGCTGTGGTGTGACATGCCATGGCATTTGTATCTGTTCATGTTTTTCTTATAGTTTCATACCATGTTGTAGCAAATTAATAATCCAAATAAAAGGCCCTTGTGTCGATATGCACATGAAGAATTTTCTTATAAGTAAAATTTGCAGACAACAAGGCATATTTGCATATATATGGTGTCTGAATGTAGACGTCTACGTTTCTGTTGTATTTTTACCGTATATGTGTCGTTACATACAAGCATATCTACTTACGTATATACTGTAAAAGTTTGAAAAGCCTTAAGTAAAAAATTTACAAACACAAAGTTTGGTACTATTGGTTGTAGCGAATCAACCCCTACTGTCTTTAATGACGTCAAATTTACAAGTTATAAACACAAATAATATTCAAGGTATTTGTAAGATATCAAGCTCACAAAGGTTATTGCTTATAATTATTAATACAAAAAAATACATCATCAATAAATTATTTGCGAAATTTTAAGGTTAAGTTGAAGACCGTACTATTTCTCTAAATCAGTCGATTGCTGAATTAATTTATAAATGGTGCTGGAAAAATGTAAAATATATAGTTTCTAAGGATGTTGGTCTTCTAAATATGCGTTTACTGTGTCTTTAAATGCAACAAATTCTATTCTTTTCAAATTTGTTTCAGTTCTATAGTATTTTATATTTTTACTTTGCAAAAAAAAATCTATTGCCGCTTGCGACTTAAAGCAACATTTAGAAATATTATAAACGCGAATATTAGTTCGTGGATGTATTTGCCAAACAAATTGGAATAAAAAATGTATCAAGTTGACTTTTATAAAAAAAAAAGTTACTAAATTGACATATATTTTTATTGTGCAAATCTAAAATGTGGCACCTAGAAGATTAATCTTTTAAAAAGTTCTCTGGTTATTAATATTTTTTGTTTTTTTTTATTTTAAAAATTGAGAAATGCTATCTTTCCAAAAATGACCAAATGCACCTGTTTGACTAAATTAAAAACATTCAGTTACACACTCTGAATATATATACGAAATCTACTACTGTGCAGTTGCACAGGCTAAAAATGTATACATAAAATTGTACCTAAAAATTAAAAGTAGAACGCCAAATATAGTGAAAAAAAAGCACAGATTATTATCTAACTTCCTTCGCAAAACAATAAGATATAAAAAACCATGTATAGTAGTTGTTTAATCGTTGACATATATTAAAAACTATCAGTTCAACAAAAAAACAGCGATAAACTTCTATGTATGGATTTAAAATTATATTTTTGATGCGGTGCTCATAAAAAGAAACAAAGTGTGTATATAGGACGGTTTCAAATATCGTATGCACACAAAACATGTTTATCACTAAAGTTTGGCCTTTACTGGCCTTGAATTTTTTAGACATAAAAGTTCTAAGATGAGACTGGTTCAAAAACGCGTATTATATGCTACAAAATATCTGCAAAACTTTATTCGTTTAGTATATCATAGTAAAATGGAATATATGTATTTTGCAAATTGCAGATTTGATGAAATCTTACATTTCTTTACAAATGAACGTAACTGAAAAGCCAAGTTATATTTCGTAATTTATTTAAGTTTCAGTATAGCTACGTGTTTAATTGTAAGCAACTAAGTATAACTGTTTAAGTATTAACAAGATATTTTTGGTTTAGTAATGCAATGTGTTAAAGCGCTGCTTTAAATAATTTTTTTTGTTATTTTTTACAATCTCGGACTATTAGTGCATTTAAATAAAACACGATTCAGAAAAATTCATCAAAAAATATGCAGTTGTGCTTAGACACCTTAAAAGATACATTGTCTATTACCGTTTAAAATACAGTTGTCTCTTTAATTACACATTAAAAAAACATGGGTGAAAAATCTATGAGAAATATAATATGTATAGGTCTGTTTTGTAACTACAAAAGTGTTAGCACAAGGCACAATCTGCATATCAAAAGTGTCAGCATACAACCTTCACTTAAAACCACATGTATTTTTCACCACTTACGAGCTGCACTGCACAAATGAATTACACCCTAGGGTTGCATGCATATTTTGTGTTAAGTAAAAACGATATTCAGATTTCAAAATATTGTTTTCGAGTTTAATATTAAGTAAGTATACCATGCACATAGTTAATGTATTTATTCGTCTATCCCACGTAAAAATGAAACAAAACTTCGGATATTTGTAAAACGTCAAAAATTTGTAATAATTTTTGTCCCAATTTGATATCTAAAAAACTTCTTTTGTGGCACATACGTGCAAGGTAATATACTAATCAATCACATAAATCGTTTCGTAGCGTAAAAGCATGTTTAATTGCTTTTGAACACTGCTCAATATATATTCGCGCAGTTTTGCTGCTTGTTATGTATTTCTTTGTAGTACGACAAAGTATTATACACAAAAAGCATGATTGCGCCTCTGGTAAAACCTTTTGCTTACTTCCTTTTACGATTTTGACATACAACTGCACAGCCCTGCAATTTAAGATTTTTACTATAGTTGTTACCTTAAGAGGTCCAGTTTGTACGTTTTATTCCATAAAAATGCAGATGCAAGTACAATATTATTAAAACGAATAGTTTAACACAAATTTTAACTCTATTTACATAATCTTTTTTTTTATATTTAGAGTGTCTAATACACCACTACTTAATTTTAGTAAATTAGAACCCACTATGACATTTAAGGTCGATTTTGCTAGTACACAAATAGTTATAGTGTTCATTTGCAGCAGTCCACTCTTAAGGTGAACCTTTTATTCTAATTCAAAAAGAACCAGGTGGCATTCTATAATTAATATGATTTGGTTTTTTTATTGCAGTAATTTCATGTTTTTTATTGGTTTTTCATGTATTTAAAACTAGCTTAATTATCTTTTAACATTTTTTGTATGACGTATACAAGCATTTGATATAGTATATTTATATTAAATGCGCTATAAATACTTTTTGTTGTACATTATTGCATCAACAAACGCTTCCAAGTCAATATATTGCAGTAAAAGATACTTGTGTATATAAGTTTTACATATCTTAAACCAAATAGTATTTTACAACACAAATCAATAAACTGTACTGTACTTGTCGAATTTTTTTTTATTAGTATATGGTCCTATTGAAAATATCTTACGTAGGAAACGCATGAAAAAAATAATACCCCTAGACGCTTCATAAAATGTTAACTTTTTTTAGTTTGTTGAAATTTATATATATTTTGTTACATATAATCTGTTTAAATTATGGAAAAAACAAATATATTTAATAAACGCAGATTTATTCTACATTATCATAAGAACAAGTACCTACGCATATGCTGCAAAAAAATGCCTTAAAAAACTATATAAAATTTTTAAATTAATCTAAATTTACACGAAGCTAGACACATATAAGCATACCTTGTAAATTCTACAAAAAAAAGGGGTTATAAAGTACGGGTTTTAGTACAAATATACTATAAAACTACCGGATTACTTTATATAAGGATCTATTTTTAATAAATAATTATGTTTAAGTACTGGAAAGTACTGAAAAAAAATGTTTACTGTAGGGTATCAGTAACTAACATAAAAATTGACAAGAAAATGAATAAATTAAATATCATAAAAAATTAAAATTAAATAAAAAAGTGAGTTTATTATGAATTCTCCGTCAAATATCAAAAATTTAGTGTTTTTATATTTTCATTGGTAAGTGAGTGCCTTGAATCATCTAATATATTTTTAAAAATTGTGCAACTTCGTTCTACGTATACACTCGTCAAAGGTATATATTTCCAATAATGCTTGTTTGCTGTGGATCTTAGTGAATTAAGTTATAAAAATAGTTAATATCTGGATTTTTACTCAGCGAAGTTATACAGTATTGTTGCAAAGAATCGTCGTTGGCTGTTAATTTAGTAATGCTTATCTACACCCTATATAATCTTTTGCCGAACAGTCATCTGTTTCTAGTTAATAAAATAATTGTTGAAATTTTTACAATTTTGTAACAGTACTTAATTTGGTTTTTAATTATATCTAAATTAAATTTTGCGAACATTTCTGTACCATTGTTATATCATATGATTTTGCATATTCTCTAAATTTGACAATATTTTTATATAAAAATACAACAGTTTCATTCTTTCTACCCAACGAAACCAAAACAGAATTTTGGTGATTATGCCTATTATTTTCTTGTTACAGTACAATATTCTTATTAAATATAAGTTTATTTTTAAGAACGCCACAATATCGTCCAAATCCTGTGAATACTTCCTTATTCCGTTTATAAACGTAAAACTAAAAGCGCTAAACAAGGGCTAAACCGAAGCTTCGCAAATATGTCCTTTATTAATTTTCCAGTTTTTAGTATTGCTTGGCGCCTGGTCTAATTTAAAAACGAGAAAAATTTGTAGCTCAATCTTTTTCGTAAAAATTATTATCACATTTGTAAATTATGGCAAAGTAATTTTTGCGGTTCCAGATAAAATTTCAATAGTGGTTAGTAAAAATATATCAGGGGCTGAAAGGTTCTTGCATATTCCAAAAAAAATATCTAAAAATTTTTAACCTCTGTCAACGGCAGTTGAGTCACACATCAAGAAGATTTTTTTGTTGTTCGCTAAATTCTATAATTTTGTAAATTCTTGATATAAAATTCGAGTGATATTTTATGCGTATAATCAGTGCTGCAATACTAATTTTTTGGTAAATGGTCACAATTTTTTTACCAGAGAAGGATAAAATTTATTTAAACGTTTTACAAAAATAAATTGTATTCTTCTTGTAAATTGCCATTCTGAACACCTTGCAATTTTAATTTTTTCATTTATTTTACAAGAAATTTTTGCCCATCTAAACTAAGATTTAAAACTAAAAACGGCTTAGCTTTTTTTCATTGTGTTAAGCCATAGTTAAAATATATAAAAATACGTTAAAAGTCCAAAAAAGCCTACCTTCAAATTGGACGGGCGGAAACCAAGAAAGGCTAATTAACACATATCAAAACAGTATGAAAAAGATACATGATGTCAAAAAAGTAGATAACCCGAACCAAGCCCTAACCAGACCCCGATTATCAAAACGCGTATTCTTGTTAGAAAACAGGCTGCTTCTTTGCAACAATTAGAAATGAAAATTGAAAAAAATTAGATAGGAGGGAAGGTTTATGTTTATGGTCTTTATTTACATAAACCAAATATTTTCTAATAAGTTTTTGTTTATGATCGTATTGCCATTTTTTTATTTTGTGGCCTCAGTAGAGACCTTTTTTCGTCAGCCTCAATTAAAGGGGGGGGGGGGACGGCTTAACTACACTTTTACCAAAAATACTCTCTAAAAAAAACAACCGGTTAGTTTCTTTTTAAAAACAAGAAAACAAAATGCGTAGCCAAATATAATGTAGACATTTAAGCTACACGCTAAAATTAAAAACAATTATCGGTGAAAATGTGTTATTTTTTGCTATTGAAACTCGCTAAAACCGCTTTTTAGGTACTACTAATTCTGTCATTTTCACAAAAAAAAACAGCCATGTAAAATGCTGGTTCTTAGTCATAACTTGCGGCATTATGTTTATTATAAGTGCTTCTGCATCTAAACAAATATCAAACGTTCCCTTTTTAAAAAAAAATTTACGAATATTAGCAAATAACATAAATTTTTGTGCTGGGTTGGTGCCTTTTGCAAAAAACATGATATAAATATGCAATTAAAATAATCTGCGAACAAAATTGTAAAATAACATGTTATAATTATAATTCTTAGTATAGAATCGATAATTTTTACCACGATGATTTTTATTGCAAACAGAACATACAAAATACAAAACTGCATAAAGTGAAGAATAAATGTAGTTGCTTTTATAATATTTGAAGGCATATCACAATTTACATTGTACAAACAACGTCCTATTTGCGTGTTTGTTTTCGGTGAAAAAAGGTAAAAACTCACAGCCACATAACCGTTTTTGCAGAGAAAACACATTGTATAGCAAGGTATATTGTATCCTTTTCTAAATTGAAGAGCAAAGATTCGCTGTATAATAATTATTTGCAGGCATCTTTATTTTTTAAATTTACCACATAGTAAAAGAGTTGGTTAAAAATTTCAATGCAGTTTTTTGTTAAGTATATCTGTAATTTCAACAATAAGATGTTTGTATCGCATTAGAAAAAAGACAAAAATTTGCCTTATTCATTTATTAGTCGATGGCTGTAAATTTGACAAAAGCATTTTTTTAGATATTAATACACGTTTTTAACACAATAAGATAGTTTATTTTACATGTGAAGTTCATCAGCATATAAAAAAACATAAAAAACTTTTAATAAATAAAATACTATGTTTATGTATATGTATATATTTATGTATATGTTAATGTTTATGTTTAAGTTTAAGTTTATGTTTATCTTTATCTTTATCTTTATCTTTATCTTTATGTTTTTGTTTATTTATATGTTTATGTTTATTTTCATGTTTATGTGTATGTTTATTTGCATGTTTATGTCTATGTTCATGTTTATGTTTATGTTTCTGTTGCTGTTTATTTTTTTGTTTATGTTTATGTTGTTGTTTATGTTTATGTTTATGTTTATGTTTATGTTTTTGTTTATCTTTATCTTTATCTTTATCTTTATGTTTATGTGTATGTTTTTGTATGCAAAGATGCTATTTTTATACAGAATCACTGCTGTTTTCACATTGTTGTTTAATATGCAAAAAAAACGCATTAATACTATTTTTTTCATAACTTATCACAAAAATTAGATTTATTTTCAAAATGAAAATATTCTTTGGTTGTAAAATACATGCTTTTGTATCATCGAAACAACTGAAATGTGTATAATTAATGGGCACGTATGCTGCAAAAAAAATTGTTAATTAGCAGATTTTTTTAAAAATGCGATTTTTTTACATCATTAACATTAATATTTTTTTTATAATTACCAAAAAAATCAATAAAGAATGTAGTTTTTGAGGTGTCGCTGCTATGATTACGGTTTTTTGGCGTTATTGTTACTTTGTTGATTTTTGGATACGTTTTACGCATATCCAATTTTAGTCTCTAAAAAAAATTCTCGTACGCAATTCTAAAATAGTCAGGAATACGCAAAACCTTGTAATCTTTTGCAAATATTTATGGGCATATTTTTTCAGTTATCATTTTGTATTTTTCTTAGTAGTGATTTTTTAAGGAATTATAAAAAGCGTACTGAAAGGAAAAAAATAGCGTACCCAACCGGAAAGTATAGAAAAAAGACACTGATTATACCGATCACTAACCGTGGACAATTCCATCCTACAAAGTAAATTATACCACGTCACATGTAAACATAAAACATCCCTGTATCTAATTTTATCTATACAATAAACTTAATTGCGCTTGGTGTGCTGCTTGTAAGGTTTTCTGCGTATTTTTTTGGCTAAAATACGTTGAAGTTGTGACTAAACCACTATTATGCGGTTGAATTTTTATTTCTACTAATTTTTGGTACAAAAAGACTTATCTTATCTACAGGAACATTCAATTTATTTATTTTTTGTTCTTATATCTCTACACGTAAACCATTGTTTTATTTATACAAAAATCTTTTGTTTGCTTTATAGACGGTTCTGATTTCGGGCAATCTGATTCTTACGATTTCAAATAACTTTTTATAATTTGTGGATATGTCAAGTACCCGAAAAATACTTTTCTAACACGAAAACAGCCCGTAAATAAAATATACTATACGATTTTATTACAAATGATTAGATGCAAAAAAAACCAAACAACTTAAGTACGGGTTTTTATAAGTTTTTTTCTGGCATAGACATCAACTAGAAAATTTTAGAAAATACGCTTCTATCAATATATAAAAAAAAACCCCGCATTAGATATTATACAAGTATATAACTTTACCAATATTTATTTTCTATGTGGGTTACTTTTATCTTGCAATAATGTTTATCTAATCTACCGCTTTTCAAAAACACTGCACAGGTTCTTTTAATTAAATGTGCAACCTCAAAACACACAAATGGATATGAAATTACGAAAAAAGTACATTTTTGTTAATTGTTTTTGCACATTTTATTATCTGGAGTAAGAAGATATCAAATTCTGCACATTTTGCAACAAAAAAAAAGTATCGGTGGCCTTTACGGTACAATGATTGCCTAAAGGATGCAATCTTTTTGTATAAGGCATTTGACGCATATTGTGAAAAATATTTTGCATATAGAATAAACATGTTAAACATATAATTAAATGCAAAAATATATTTCAATAACCAACTGTACAATTTATTGCATTAAATTGTTTTATATACCTAACGGCGATGTAATCAACTACTTTCTTTACGCATTTTACATGCGAAAATGTAGCTGTAATTGTAAATACATAATTTAAATATTTTTATAGTAACATGATTCATACATAGAAATATCATATTTAAATACAAAAACTCACATGTATATTTTACAGAAATTCAATAACTTACAATGTAAGAAACTTGTACGTTATTGCAAAATTGTGTATTATTCTATAATTAGCGTATATACTGTGTGTGGCCGGTGTATAAAATGACTAATGATATCTTGAAAAAGAAGTATTTATGCTTACCATAACATGAATCTTATGTTAGATGTTTTTTTTACATTTAAAATATTATTTATGATGCTTTCGTACGTAAAATAAACATTTATGGCAAAAAAGCGAAGTTTGCCTAGTATAGTTTTTCAAAATGCCTAAGCAACACAATTTTAAAATAAAATCATGTGTAAAACAATATACCACTTTTTTGCTACTTTTTAAAGTGTTCTTGAGTATATGATAATTATAAAATTAGATGGGACAATTATGCAGATACCCACCAGTAAAATACAAATTCTTATATATTATACAGTACAAAACAAACATGTTTTTATAGTTCGTATGCATACAAATAATATATTTGTAATTTATGTTTGCTTTATGCATTGATTTGTGCTTATATTTTGTTGCTACGTAAAATTTTTACATGTGTCTGTATCTTAATACTTTTTGGGTTTCGGCTCGTTTGTTACGAACTTTTATAACAACGAAAATAACGAAAATATATGTAATTAAAAGAGCAATATCGAAAAGGCTGTTTCTTTAAAAAGTTGGTACTTTTTTTTTGCGGAAACAGTAAAAAATTTAATGCGTATATTACAAAGATTATTATTACAATTATTTCTATTTTCTATTAACGTGTATGATTTATACAGTTTTAAAATTTTATATTAGAATTATTAAGCAAGTAGAATGCAAACGCACGTAACCAGTTTGCAAACAAAATTTTGTGCAGACACCAAGAATTTATATTATGACTTGCTCTTACGGCAAGCTATGTTTTTATGCAAATTTCGCATAAAAACTACTAAAAATACTTTGTTGATTTTTATATTATTACTTCATATAACTGATAATATGCCTTAACATTGCGCGTCAAAAAAATGCGCGTTATGTAATACATTTTCTTCGCAAATAAAACTTTTTTTTTTTGTTTACGATTGTTTTTGAGATTTCCTTTATTGTTATTTTTCGTTTTGTATTCGTATTCTTATGCGTATTTCTATTTATTTATCAAATTATATATCTTTATTTAATAAAATTACACAAAATATAAACAAATAATTATGTTCAGATAAACATAATTATAAATTAAAATAATTTGCAAATGTGTTTTACATTTAAAGTTTTTTTTGTTGCATTTTTTAGTTCCAAAAATATAAAATTAAAACACTTAATGTTTTTTCCCTAAAAAATTACTATGTTTGCTGACCTTTTATCTAATATTTTTTTTGTCAAAAATATTTTATTTTTTACTTATACAAAATGATATGGTTTTGACTTTTGCCCTGGTTGTAATTTGACAAAAAACCTATTGGAAATTGTTTTTTTAGATTTGTCAGTTCAAAATTACAAACTTGTAAAATATCCTTAAGTGATACCAAATTAAAGCAAATTGTTATCAGCATTTCTTGTTTTGATTCTATATTAAACCATAAGTTACAAAAATAGCACAGAATACAACCGAGTGCCATTTTTCTAGCGTTAAAATTTGTATAATTTTCAAGTGTCTAAATTTTTTAACATAAAAGTAGCCCTACTGGCTCATTATTTGTGTTCAGAAAAAAATCTTGGACAAATGTGTTTTTTTACGAAGATTTTTTTATACAAAGTTTTAAAACTTTTTTTAGAAGATCTTTTGATGACAGATATATTTCAAGTATTTTCGTTTTCTACTTTATAAAATTAGACGCTTAAGCTTAGCGTCATTTTATGGCTAAAATGTTGCACTCGACTGTATACATTGAATCTATATAATTACCCTTTATCTAATAATATATACTTTAGTTGTATAAATTAGTAAATCGATAATTTCACATATGCACCTTTTAACGTGGCTTGTGTCTGTGAATATAGTAAGCAGGTAGACCTTCCTATTTATTTGAACTTTGTTATTGTTGGAGGAGGGGGTCAAGACCCCTCTGACACCCCTTGAAAAGCAAACCAGCATTATAAGTAAAGCGCTGTGAGCAGTATATTCTTCATCTTTCTCGATAACCGTTTAAACGCGGTTTCCGGTATCGCTTTTAAGGCAGTATAGCCAAGGTACACAATAAATAAGACTTTTTGCCTTTTGATGTATTTCAAATATTACAGATGGTAAAACGCCTCTATTATTGTGTAAATCTTGTAGATTTATTGTATATGGCAATGTCATAACACGTTTTTAAATATTATCAACACCAAAACTTGAATTAAAATCAAAATCATGATCTAACAGTTCTCAGTAAGTTTTCCACGTGATATTAATTATTCTGTTTTTTCTTCGATTAACCTTTTTACAAATGAATATTTAATTAATGGTATAATTTTTAGTAAAAATGGAAAGAAAACATAGGTTTATATACAATAAGATCGGTAATATTTTACGGGAAAAAAAAGCAACATTAACACATTGCTACTCTATAAAATTATACTAGCTGATTTATATATGTGTACTAACACCATGTCGCTTTAAAATTTTGATATAATGCATTTTGTAATTTTTATCGATTTTGTTCAATAAATTTTTGTTGTTTTAAAAAGATTTTACTTTATACACTTTCGATACACTTTTTTTTTATGACTGAATGTTATTCTTCATTAAATTTTTCAAGGCCTGCATT
Source organism: Agrenia bidenticulata (assembly GCA_034694785.1). Taxonomy (NCBI): domain Eukaryota; kingdom Metazoa; phylum Arthropoda; class Collembola; order Entomobryomorpha; family Isotomidae; genus Agrenia; species Agrenia bidenticulata. The sequence goes on along the minus strand of JAQFYM010001143.1, from coordinate 16,645 downwards.
TTATGATTTACACATTAAAAATATAACAACAATTTATCACTATATAACAATACAATTTGTATAAGTTTTAACCCTCGTAATCAAAACTTTTATTGCTTGTTTTAAGTTTATAACTTTAAAATATATATGCGGGCTAATTCAACGTTTTTATTGTAGATTTTAGGCATGAAATACTCTAAATCTAACTTTCACGGACAAAATACAGGTTTCAGTATAAAATAATTTTTTTTTTTCATACTAGCATTGAAAGTAATAATACCTGTACATACTTTGTCAAAGGATACTTTATAGGACACTAGAAAGATATAGTAACTAGGTGAATGCAATCACGCTAACATTATTTTGTATTGAAAATCGTTATTGTGTACCGCTTTTGTCTGTTGTGTTACACATGACAACAGGCTTAAATATGTTTTATTTATAAATATAAAAAAATACATTTTTTTTTTAATTTTTTTGCCGAAAGCAATAGGGATTCGTTATTTATTATATCAGCTATTGATACACTGTTATAATTTGCAAAAAGGTATTTACTGCGCTTTTTTGTATTAATTAAGAAAATTATTACCTTGAATTTCTTAAAAAAAAGTTGTCGTAATTTTTATTAAAAATAATAGGCCGTAAACATTTTATGATAAGCGACAATTTTTTGTTAAAATTTTTGTTGGAGATGATTCAATTTCCTGAACTGTACATTTTAAACTCCTTAAAAAAAATATTTTTTTGTCGCTTTTAGTAAAATGTTTACGGTACACTAAAGCTCATAAAATCTCAAATCATTATTATTTATACAGTATAACCCGCAAACAAAAAAATTAGTTTGCCTAAATTACTAAATCTCAATTCAGGTATATTATTCGCAAAATATGTATTGTCATGAAGGGACTAAGGTGTTTACATATGAAAAGTAATCGACAAAGTACCTACACATAAAAATATTTTTATTTATACATAGTTTTATGTTTTTGTAAAATATGATTTTGAGCGAAATTGTAAGATGTCTGCGCATTCATAGCTATAAACTGCGCCATAAATCATTCCTCAGTAATTGTAATTTGTGGTAATTTGTATTGCGCTGTGACATTATGGCATTTTATAACATACACTTATTTGTTTTACAGCATAACATCAGGTCAAAAAGCTTTTCTGCAATTCGCGTAAAAAACCAGATGAGCTTAATTTATCTTCTAGTTTTGGTAGCAGCGTTATCCAGACGTGATTATTATACCATGTGTTTTGCAGTGCATATTGCTCTAAAGAATAACTTGGTTAAAAAAAACTTCTTTGCAAAGTTTACAAATACAATGGGAATAACAAAATACTGCAAAAATGTATACTATGTAGTCTAAGACAGAAACTAAAACAGAGGCACGCACAATTTTTTGTTACTTCATAACGTAAATCGCAGTATGGATTGACTTTTTGCTCCTAGACTTGACTTTTGAAACAAAATCACGTCAAACTTCTTTTGTTAGCTTTTAAAAAAACAAACAAAAAACGCGCAAACGTATGCATGTGTATTAAAAATAACAAAAGGTAAGTAATTAGGCGTTTTTACTCTTCTAACTTACTTATTTTAAGTCATAGCTTGCAAAAAAATATTATAACGTCAGTTTTCGTAAAAAAAAACATAAGCATATCCATATACTTTTAGATGTAAGCAAACATCAAATTTAAACAATCAAATTGTAAAATTGAAACAATTTTATTGTAAAATAAAGAAAAAAAACATATACTGTAACGACACAAAAAAAACGTGTTTTATACAGAAAAAGATTAAAGAAAAGCCTCTGGTTAAACTGTTACTTGCATTCGTCGTGTTTATTTACATAAAAGTATTTTGCGAATTTTTCCTACATAATAAACGCCTAAAGGAAAATATAAATTAAAAGAAATGCACAACAACAGGTTACACTTGTATATGGGTGGTGTCAACATAAACTTTAACCCGGGAAGATTAGTACATAGAAATCTTTTTAATCACCATGTTATATAAAAAATATTTTTTTTAGAAATTTAATTTAACGGCTTTCCTTCTTGACTCAATAAAATGCTAGTTAATTTGCTTAAATAACTGTACTTTCATATCTCTTTTAATTGTATTATGCAGGGAAAATTCTTGTCTTACACAAGTAAAAAAATGCTAGTAATAAGCATTTGAAAAACTGAAAGCTAAGTCTTTTAAAGGCTCTTTACATGCTAACAAATACGCAACAAGCACAATTTGGCGCGTTGTGTATATCATCGTTATGTGCATGAAAAGTCAAATTTCTTTGACTGCTTGCTTTCTGCGTAAAATGCGCAAAGTAAAGGTTTCTTATTTTTTAACTGCAAAGTGGAGATCAATGTATGTTTTTTTTTTTTTGCAGATGATGTTTTTTTGATATTACAATACTGTTAGTAATATGTTTTAAAAGTTGCCAAAAATTATTTAATACGCAGCTTACATTTTTAATTTTTGGTGTAGAATAAATTATTACTTGCTGTTATTATTAGAATTGTGTTTTGCAAAGTTTTTGTATATTCAACATAAAATCGGCAACTCAGGCATGTTTTTGCATGATAACTTGCCGTAATTCACTTGCATAATTTTTAATTCGCATGTTTTAATAGTGATTTTTGGTTTTTTTTGTATCAAAAAATGTTACGTTGATAAATAACTTACGTTATCAATAAAACTTGCGTAGAATTGCTTTTTAAAAAAAATAGCTAACAAAAAAAAGAGGCATTTTTTAATTGGTGATATTTTTACGGTGTGCTCATCTTAGGAATGAAAGGTAAATACAGCCGCGGATTCACAAATTTGGGAGCCCGGGGGCACTTTTTTTTTGCGGGGGCCCCCTCTTAAATTTTTTTTTGTAAAAATATTTTTTTCTATGACTAGGTCTAAGTTGTTGCAAACTTTTCTTAATACGGTTACAAATTATATGATATTTTTGCTTTTTGTACCTGATTTTATGTTTGTTATACCGCACTAGCATAAAAATTATTAAGTTTTGTTATATATTAGCCAATGAAATTTTGCTTCTAGTATTAAAAAATGTAAAAAAATTGCAATATCTTTCACATATATCATAGGCGCGTCAAAAGCTGCAAGCGTATTATCTAAGTAGTTGTATTTTCTTATAAAGCAAACCAATGTTTTTTTTTTGGGTTTTAATAGCTGATTATATATGGGTTACAAGTTATGAGATCTCACATCTCGACGTAGCATTTCAAGGAATTTTATATCAAAAAAGGAAGTCATGATTTTCATGATATCTCGAGAGTCTCGACTGTGTTAATTGTACAATAAAACAAAATTTTTCTCCTTACAAAATTTTTGTTTTGTTCGATATAAATAATTTTAAATACGATTTCATATTCAAAGGATAGTATAATAACTTCATTAATATATTTACTTTTTAATTGTATTGTAAAGTTTTTGCTTAATTTTTATTTAAAATGATCATCGCTATAATTGACAAATTCATAATAAATAAACATTTTAAAGCTATGTGTATATCACAACAATTTTGGCGTTATTTGCTGTTTAAATCATAATAAAATTAAATGCTTTTACCAGGGGGCAAGTTAAGCGTTTTCTGCAGCCCGGTGGCACTTTTTTTGTTTGGGACCCTTTATGCAAAAAAACTATAAAACGATAAAACGCAATAAGTTGCGCCTTAATATTACTTTTTTCGGCTTCTATATGCATAAATATTAAAAATAAGCTTGTGTATATATAATTGTATTTTATTTTGTAATTGAAAATAATATACACACTGCTCTTTCACTTGCAAAAATTTAAGTACGTTTTAATTTGTTCTTTTGATATAAAAATTTATCAACCCGTACTTGTTCAAACAAGCATTCCTTTTAATAAATTTAATTTTATACGGCCGAAAATGATCTAACACGTTTTGTAACATTTACTATAATTACCGATAGACGAAATGTACATTCGAATACACTTGGGATTTTTAAGTATTCTTTATACGAAAAAAGGCTTCTAACTTTGTATATCTTATCTTTTTTAAAATTAAATATTTAAATACATCAGAAAATGCAACTGCATTTACTGGGTTTGTACAGTTCTGAATTGCCCTAAGCCAACCTTTATTTTTTTCTATATTTTATGTACTTTTTTTTTAATCTCATGTTTAAAAAAATTTCCGTATAAAAAAATATAGTTTTCTACAAAATACCATATTTTTGTGTGCATTTATGTGTAATTACGTGTTCATGCGCGCCCAAAAAACCTGTTTGTTTTTAATTTGTTGATCCGTCACTATGCGCAAAAAATTCTATTTAAGAGCATGCGCATATTCAGCCACTAATTGACCATCTTACGTTTTTTAGAAGTGTGTTAATGTATATTTTGTGAATTTTTTATTCGATAAATATATTATCAATTTATTATTTTCTTTGTTTACTTTAAAGACTTACTGTTGTTATACACATATACATTGCAAATATTAGGTAAAAATGATACCTGACATAAACCGATTATACAAAAAATAAAAAATTTATATTGTAATAAAAAACAACGACTTTGTATGTAAGTTTGCGTATATTTAGAAATACGTCTATCAAATGTATGTCGGTGCATTTACTGTTTATTTTGAACTTCGTTTACATTTTTTTCTACTGATAATGGCTTTTTAAAGTTTTTTTTTGCACGTTTATTCGTAAAACATTTTTATTATTATATCTTATTTTTACAAAGTGTGAACAGTTTATCTGTTATAAAAAAAGACCGCTATTTTTGTTTTATGTGTTTTTACTTTCAAATATTATTTTTATTTTCTTTTTGCGATAATCATCTCATAGTATTTATCCTAAATATACTATAAAATGTAACCACCCTTGTCCAAAGTGTCAAGGCACATGACCCCAGTTGCCCTCGTCAATCTGCCTCTTATGTAAATATCAACAAAATGGTGTATTAAATGTTGCATTGAGTTATAAGATAATTTGTATTACAAAAAAACGTTATAAATATACATATTAAAACAAAAATTCAAAAGAAATACATATACTCTAAATGTGGTCACATTTCTTTTTTAAAATGCATATGTTTGTAGTACCAAAAAAAGGACCGGTTTAATATAATGCGCCTTAAAAAATAATTTGAAAAAAAAAATAAAATTTTTAGTGCAATTGACTGCAATATGCAGCGTACTCCGTTTTATATATAATACAGTGAATGCGATGTGGCTTCGTAAATTATTATGGCAGTGGCCGACAGGCACATGCACAAGCAAAATACAAATTATGTACCGCTGTACACAAAAAACAACAGTATTTCAAACCCCTTTATTGCTATCTGTGACAGATCGTAACAAAAAAATGGAAATTACATGGCAATTTCTAGGCGCATAAACCTTTATGCAATGATCAAAAGGTATATTTTGTAAAAGTGTAGCACAGAACCTCGTTAATCGATGAATTACTAGTTTTAAACTGGTTTTTTATCTGTATCGTAGCCAGGGGGCACGTGCCCCCCAGCCTCTAGAAAAAAAACGTAGCTTGAATTTAAGGGGGTGGGGTCTTTTTTTCGGGCCTCAAAATATGCAAAAAAAATACTTTCATCAAATTTGTATTTTTTAAAAATTCTTAAATGCTTTTTGCAAAATTTAACAAATATTTTTTTTTTGTCGTTGTAGCTGATTTTTTTATGTGCCCCTGTTAAAAAAAATCCTGGCTACGCCACTGTGTTTTATACAAACAGCCGCAGTCAAAGTCCCCTATTATTTTTGTTAAGCGTAAAAATCGGTTCAATCTTATGTATTACAAATGTTAATAAAAAAAATAAAAAACTTGACCCTCGCCTTGTAAAAATATGTATACATACACTTATTCATAATTGCAAGTATTGTTCGTGCCGACTTTGGGCTTGTCAGATTTATAATTAATAAGTAATAGATGTCGGTTTCATGCAAACAAACATCTTGTGATGGATGGTTGCTTGCACCATACAAAAAGCATTAAAAATAAAAAATTTTAATTTTTATGATAAACAAACATGAACTATATGTGTAAAATAGGCAAGAGCGGACTAAAAACGACTTTTCAGTAAGTCAAAAATATAAAACCCCGAATAATACCGCCGAAAAAACATTTGCCATGTTATAAGATGTAAGCAAGTAAGATTAATTATATTTTTTTGATTATTAAAAGTTTATTTTTCGTAAACTTAATACTGTTAAGACACAAAACTTACAAAAACAGCCATTTTTACAAACGCACCCGTATGGGCAAAATTTCCTTTAATCTGTCACGTCAAGCAGCGTTCATTATTGAATACTGTCCGGCCGGAAACTTTTCGACGTCAAATAGTGTCTGGCCGAACAGAATCTGACAGTCGAAAAGTGTTTTTTTGTCGGATAGTGCCACTCCAACTAACATGGGGATTTGACAGCACTGTCATATTGATTGTTGTCCAGTGAGACAAATCTACATCGTTTTGATTATTTCCGAATAACAATCGAGTTATATTCTATGCAAAATCTAAATCTAAACCGAAACAATTAAATTTTTATTTAGAAAATTTATCTTTCCAGAAAAAATAGAAAAACACAGAAAAACACTAAAATAATAATAGATAATGGTTATTTATATTATAATACAAACATAAATTTACTCTTTTGATTTCATTTGTAAACTTCCAATATGATTTACTGTCCTATTTTCCAATTTTATAAAAACACAGAAATTCGTTAAGAATAAAGATTATTGTACCAATTATTCTTAAGACAAAATTTTGTTTTGATGCAATACGATGATATATTTACTATATAAGCGGATAATCTGTAGAGTAAACGTGATAAAGATATGAGACCTATGATTTTTTACTGTTCAGATCATAGTGTTCTTCTAACAGACTGTTACAGTACATGTTATTTATGTTTTAAGCGCACTTTTTTTATAAAATCTGACGTAATTATATTTTGAAAAATTTTGTAAAAGTATTTCGCGCGTAAAGATGTAGTATAAAAGTTATGAGATAATACTTGCTATAAGGCACTACGATCTACGTAGTAATAAGTGATCATAGGCATTTTGTCCTTATCACGTTACCTCTATGCTGTTTTCGCTTGTAAAGAATATATATTTATTATTATATTGTATTACAACAAACATTTCTTATAACTAATCTTTGATGGAATGGTTTTTATTGCGATCCTTTTTGCGCATTTTTTACAAATTGCAAATCTAAGGTGGTACACATATCATCAGTCTAGACACCAACAAGTAATATTTTTTTTTTTTCATTTTAAAGTTAAATATTAATTTTTTTTTGGTTTTAACTTCTTTTTTTATTTTTCTTAAAAATAATTTTTTTTCCAAATGCAAATTTAATTGTTTCGGTTTATATTTTAAAACAGCGAACCGTGATTGATAAGCTCAAAAAGTAATACACAACCTTTTACTTGTCTCACTGTAAAACAATCAAGATGACTTAAGTTCTAAACGTCCATATCTAAAAAAAGCCTATGCGACAAGGGGGAAACTATCGACAAGAGAAAAGCTTTTTTAACGGGAAAAACTGTCGGCAATACAGACACTATTTTATGAGGGACACCTTTTTCCGTGTAACTCTGCCTCATAGCCCGCTACTATAAATACAGTCGCGATCATTTAATAAGTGCACAAAAGTTGCACTAGCAAAGACACTTTGACCACTTACAATGTGTATTTGCACAACTTAATGTGGTGTCATATGTAAAGGCACCCCTTTGCCCGTCGACAATCGTATTTGGCCCTTGACGTCAGATACGGGGATGGATTATAGCCCTTGCTACAAAATCCGGGGGCATTTGCTGTTCGATACTATGATCGGGGGGTTTTACCTTGGTCAGAAAAAATTAAAAAAGCCAAAAATTATTGTGTATTATTAAAAATATTAAAATTAAAATTAAATCTCCTATCCCAACACCTTGAACAAAGGAATGCAAATTTTCTTAAAAGAAAAACGAACAAAAAAATAACAAACAAAATACATCAAAATTCAACAGCAAAATATATAGAACAACCCACGCTTTACAAATTACAGCCTGGAAAGGGCGAAAAATTGCGCGGCATGCTGCAAAATAAGTACTTAATTTACCGAAAGCAACAATAAAAAAACGCAAAATGTACAATCAACCATAATAAACTCAACAAAAATTAAGTCATGTATACTCGTAAGCCGATACAATGTAGTACGGTTAGATTTAAGGTTACGGTTAGGTTTTAAAAAAAAAAAATATTTGGATGTAAGTTAAGTAAAAATAACTAAATACTAGATAAAGCAATTACCTTTAACCAAGTATTGGCAAAATGTACAGCATTTATAGTTTTAATACCAAATCAACGCAAGTAAAGAATAATTTTGAATATTTTCTAATTTCCTAAAAGCTGCGCGTTCGGTCGCAGCCTAAACAAATAAATAGAAAAAAAAAATACGAAAAGCACCACAAGCACCAAATGTATCTAATAAAATATAAATGACAAAAAGAAGTTATTTATTAAATTTATATTTTCCGTATTTTTTTCACTCAAAAATTATTTATAAACGAAACCTTATTTGTGCTATAAAAAATATAATTTTTATACCCCTTTACATAGTCAAGTCTTTTTTTATGCGCGCGATCGACGCCAAGTCCACTATACAAATACTGAGCTTCTGTCAAAGCAATGGTGCAATGCCCTTCGTGTATTCATGGCCTGACTTACACGGGGTTGCAAGTGGAAGTAGTAAAGATAGCACTTGTCACTATAGCTGGGTCGTATACAGATATTGCGCCCTCACGCAAACAACTAAATCTTTTAGTCATAGTAACTGGTTTGAGGGCAGAGGGCAGTGGAGATTTACGAAAACTATTGCAGTTGCCGTTATCTAGTCACAAGAAACAGCACAAGCTTTAATTGGTACGTCAACCGAGCTTAGTATATGAACTGCTGTAAAACAGGGTAGAACCTATAGTATTAAAATAGTAAAACACTTTTATGATACTACTTTCCAGATAGGCTTGTCAGGCATAAAGTTAGCGCAGACGGACAAAAGCTTTACTACAATGCTAAGTTGTTTGAGGGCCGACACCACTAGCTCCAGTTTGGGGTTGTATTTTAGTTGCTACTAAGTATAAAACAGCTCGTAGGGAAATCGCAATAGCATTAAATTAATCGTGGCTACGTTACGTAAATAATCTCTTCAGTGGTTAAAACAGGTGCGGATATACATGCTGAGCAGTGGCCGGCGTACCATGGTCTTCAGGAGGAAGAATATAAACGTTTCAGTTCGCCATAAGTACCAGATCGTCTACTATGTGACTTGTGTACATACGCAGAATGTACAACGCTACGACAACAAAACAAAATAAACTTTGAAGAGGGCTCAAAATTAAAAAAAAACAATCAAAATATATATATTAAGGTTTTGATGTATAGCAACTAATACAAAACAAACGTATTCGTTGCAATAGTAAAGATTTATAAAATTAAGACAGTTATTTTTTTGGTTTTTGTTTACTATTTTAAACTCGCATTTTTTTTTTGGTTTGGGCGGTAGCCTGGGACCCTTGTACACTTCAACAGGATACGATAGGACCCTCGCTACTTATGAAGCAAAGGTATTTGCCCCTTGTTCATTCCTCTGGGGGTCTTTGACCCAATATCAAATTTTGGGGCCTTTGCCTCTTGTACCGTCTTGTTCCAGTAAAATGTTTTTGGATTATAAAAGCTTATTTACTTGTAAAAACAAAGATGAGGATGTACACATTTATCATTATTTCTGTTGAGCGACGTATTTAAAATAACTAAGTTTTGCCAATATTCGTATCATCAGTCACTGTAGTTTGTGTTTTTTATTACGAAGCTGCAGTAAAAGCTTTTTTTATAACTTTCAGTAACTGTGTATACCGTTATTTGCGAACAAAGGTATATCAGAACGTTTTTTCATTTATAGTATTTTTTTTTTGTATATTATATTTTTTTTATTCAGGCATGTTAATGAAAAAGATTACGGAATACTTTTCGTCGCTAAAATAGTAGCTGAGTTATTATATAGGCACAAAAATAACGATAAAAGCAAATATGGCACCATAGAGGAATCTTTAATGCCTGTAAAACTTTTAAAAAAAAAACTTTAACATCGTGAAATATTTTCAAACAAAAAATTGCTATGATATCAGATTTTGTTTTTTTGTTTGCACATATATTTAATGTATTATGCAAATTAAATTTAAACCATAGATTATGGTTAAATTTTGGAGTTCTTTTGTACCATCTCCTCATAAAAAACTACTCATAACATGGTGGAGTCTCTGTTTTTGATATAAGCCTTTTTATGAGTGACTAAGGCCATGTATCGTTTTCTGTCCTATAGGGATCAGTTCTGTAAGGTGAGAGCTATTGGTTAATCCCTATAATGTTTTTTTGGATCAAAAATTTTAAATTCAGAAATTTAATTAGAAAAGACTGTTGTGATTTTAGGATAAATGTACAAGAACCACAGAAATCATATTTTTACAACATTTAAATCTCAAAACTGCTTTTTTTTTTTTTGTTTTTTACTGTATTGGGCATAAAATTAGCTTGTCTTTTATTTTATAATTCTATTTCATTTAGTGTGTGTTTCTTTTTTTACCATGGTAAAAAAACATTGTAAATTTAGCCCTAAAGTTTTTACCATGGTATTTTTTATTTTTACCATGGTAGAAAAATTTTGTTTTATTTTTAAACCATGGCAAAAATTATGCCATGGTATTTTTCATACCGTTATTATATGCATGGTAGAATAATTCTATCAATGGTAAAATACTTTTAACAACAAAAAAAATATATATGTTTTTTGTGTTTACCACGGCAAAATACCTACACTAATACCACGGTAAAAAGACAATTTTACATGGCATGTAAAAAAACACACCCTTAAGACCAAACGTCACAAATATTATTTATTTGTTTATTTGATTTATTCCTAATTTATACATGGGTATAAGTTTAAAAATAACATGAGATTTTTTTTTTGTTCTATAGGGCTCGGCAGACAATACTGTGGCTACTGTATGTAAACCTGCCCTATAGGGGTTTATAATATGAACATAAAAATGCACCCTATATGGTACAACCCCCATAGGGTTTCCCCTATAGGGTCTGACCCCTTTAAATCAATGCATGAAACCCTTATAGGACAGAATACGGAACATGGCCAAAGCATGTATTCTTCAGCTTATTAACATTAATAAAAATGTATTAAAAAATTTACCGTAAATTATCGCAATACAACATTACTAGTTAACAAATAAAATCCAAAAAATTAGAATTTAGAAACATAAGGGGTAATTTTTGTTTTTATGATTTTTGACCATTCAATATACAAATTAAATATCAGGTAAACATACTAAATACTAAATTAAAAAAAGAAGTAAACGATTAAAAATCACAAATGTACCTTTGGTTCTAATTAAACCTTTTATGTTACAAAATTGTGACAAAATATCTCATTGATAAGATAAATGCACTAGCTTTCATGTTTTAATTAGAAGTGTACAAATTTCGGGCAGGAAAATATGTAGTTTACGACAATTAAAGGGTATGACATTGGTTAAAAAGTTTTGAAGTATTTTTATGCTTCATCGTAGCTTCATTTGTATTTAACTTTGTATAAATTTGTTTTTGCATGAATTTTAAAAAAAAAGAGTTCCATTTAAATTAGGTATACCCATGAGAATAGTTCTATAAACCCAAACTTTAAATGTGAAAGCTTTTGCATGGTTAGATGCAATAAAAATGACTATTATTGGTATGCAGTAAACTCGTTGATGATTTCAATGTATTCTACTATTTATGTTGAAAAAATATATATATATATATTTATTTAATATGATAATATGATAATATTTTGTAATAGAATTAAATGATAAGTGGATGAATCAAGTAGACATATGGTATCAAATTATATAATCCGTAAAACAGGGTATAAGTACGCTATCTTTATGCAATTAAAAACCACATATTTAGCAAAACTAAAAGTGTTTGACAAATTTTTAGCAATAAAAAAGTGCGTGCTTATACCCCTTTTTACGGTATATTGTTTAAAAACCGTGTAAGTGTGGTAACTTACTTATAAAAACGTATTGGTCTTTCATTATTGCCCTATTGTGTGTATAAACTTGAAAGAATAATTTTACGGATTCCCGAGTGTCAACTATAAGAACTTTTTGTTTTAATTTGCACATCTTATATAATTTGTTAGAATTTTTTACCTTTTCGCAAGACTGAAAGAATTTAATTGTAACGATCTCTACAAAACTGGTATTTTACAGATAAAAAGTTTATATTAAAAAAATACAACTCCACATACCAATAATCCTTACTAAACTTATGAAAATGTGTTTTTTTCAAACCATAAAAGGCAAATGATAAAACTATACAATGAGATTATTGAAAAATAGTACCGCTTATAATTATGTTTAGTTCATATTAGGACACATACTAATAAATATATAATTTTATTTGTAAAATTTATTTTTTTTTTTTTGCTAATGAAATTGGGCTTGAGAATCTGGGGTATTTACATCGTCACTGCATATTAAATATGCTATGAACAGATATACAACTGTGCAAACTTACATTTTGTAATTTAATCAATATTCAGTATTTTTTTGGCAACGACCTTTTATACGCAAAATAGGCTTTTACCTGAAATTTACAATCTCTTAATTGGAAAAACTACAATACGACAAATCAAAAAGTGAAATGCAGATCGTAGTGTTAATTTGTAAATAACGAAGTATAGAACCGTATGCGCAAGTTTCCTTAAATAAAAGTTTCACATAAAAACTTGCAATGATAAAATTAAATATTATAGATGTGTGCAAAAGAATTGATATGCTGCATAATAGAAAAACAATAAAAATATTGTTAAATCCGCTACACAAAACAATCATGACAGTATTTCAGTTCATTATTTTTTATGATTTTTATTTTATTAAAAATTAAAAAAAATGGCCCTCAATACCTCACTTACACTACAATAAAACCAAAAAAAGATAAGTAAAAATACAAGAAGTGCTTGATAAAGCGCATATGCCGTCTTGAACTTACAGCAAAAAATTCAATTCGATAATTATAGAAAGATTTAGATTTTCGACCAGTATCTATAGAAATTGAATTCACAAAACATAAATTTACTTATGTGCCTAAAAAAAAAAGTTTTTATTCAATTGGCTGACTTATTAGGTTTTGAGAATTAGACAACCTTTATTTATACCAAAAAAAAACTTAATGTTATTTATATAATCAGTGCATTAATAATATGATGAAATGCTTTTGCTATGTCTACATAAGTGCAGTAGGGATATTTCTTTCTTTCTTTCATGCATGTATTTATTTTATTTTTTATTTTGATTATTTATGCTTTGCTAGGAAAAAATACTTGCGCTTAATATGATAAACTACTGTAATTTATAAAAAATATTATTGATCCACGAAAGCTTTTAATAAAATATTGTTTTTTTAAAGGGAGTTTACGATTTTTGCAATATAATTGTTCCATATGATTCCGTTCAAGGCTGTTAATATCATTTACTGCTGCAGGTTGTAAAAAATAGTTTGATTGTACAAAACAAACATATATTTATTCCAGTAATTTGATACACGAATAAAGTCTCTTATATTTGACCAGAATCTGCATTTATAAATGATTTTCTACACCTAAGTTTAATAAAGACTGAAATTTGAACCTAAAGTTTATTAAAGAGATTTCTTGATTATTTTTACAACAACTGTTCAATTTGATTCTATTTTGAAATTAAAACTTCGTTTTATTGTTGAATACTAACTAAACAAAATGGTTTAAGTTAGCAAGCAAAAATAATTTAACGGAGACCCAAAAAAGAAATTCATATTAAAGAAATTGCAACAGAGAGCCTGGATTTCTATAATATAAACAAAATGAGAACATTCGAAAATGTATATGGCCAGCGATTCCGAGACATTTTGGTCTTATGCCTTATATCTTTAAACTCTTGCAACCGAGACTAAAAAGAAATATCAACAGATTCTTCATATTATTATCAATGAAGTACAATAATATAAATGAGCTTTGCTATGGCTAGTATGTAGAAATTATTTTTTATATATTACAAAACAATAATTATTATAAGATCTTATTATATACTATACATGGGTTACTTTATGCCTTTGCGTGTAAAACTCGTTCCTGCGGTTAACCGCAAAAGCGGATTTTTTGACTTATTTAATTCTATTCCCTAAGTATGATAATTTTTAAGCCTATTTTCTTGTTTACTTGACTCAAAATAAAGATAACATTTTACATTATTGGGTCTAAAGCGACGAAAAAAATATATAAGTTGTTCTGGTAATAAATTAAAAGGTAAAGTAAATAAATATAAAGTTAAAAATAGTCCGTTCAATATATGACGGTGCAAAAATGGCTAAAAAAACGTCCAATTAGTTTCATATTTATCAACCTTCCGGGAGCTACTTTTTCATGGTTAAAATATTTTTTTTAATTAAATTATGGTAAAGGGAATTTGGAATTTGAAAAATCCGACAAAAATGTCACAACATATTACAATTTTACATTAAGTTACTAGATATAGCAATATGCACCTACTCTGTATCCTTATCTTTTGTTTCTTGTCTTTTTCTTATACGAATGAGGTCAAACTATTAACAACTTTTTTTGTGATTTTGTATTTTAGTAGGTGATAACTATAAAAGCAACTAGAAAAAAAAGAATCTAGATAATTTTTGGCTTGTATTGGTACAGACCAAAACACATAACCTGTAATTTTTTTCAAAAAGGTTTACTTCTGTTTTCTAAGCACATGATCACTATGTGATTTTTTGTAAATTTTTTCTATGAACCCTTAGAGTAAACAAGCACATGTATGTGCTAATTTCATATGCCGAATTGTATAAATCGCACTTATAAGTGCTATTTTTTCACTACCGGATTGTCGGAAATACACATATATGTTTTTTTTTTTTATACTACCGGTGTGTCAAATAATCAAATATATGTTTTTTTGTTTACAACTTTTTTTTTACCCCACAGCACATATACGTGTATTTTTTTTGTTTCCTTTTTTTTTGCTTTTAAAGGATAAAATTTTATTATTTACAAAAAACATATTAATTTTTAATATAAAGAAAATATTTTAAATTATTATTAGATATTCTAAAATTTTATTTATTTATTAATTTCATAATTTTTATAAATTTTATAGTTTTTGTTTGTTTTATTTTTTTATTTTCTTTTTCTATTTTTTTGCCAAACATATTATTTTTATATGTAATTTTATATATTATGTTTGTATGTAAAAAATTTGTTTTTCTTTATTATTATTTGTATTTATATTTTATATTTTTATTTATATTTAGGGCGTTTATCTTTTTTTTCCCATGGGATAAATACATCGATATAATGACGCTAAACATTTTCCCATGGTAAAAATTATTCCATGGTTTTTTTACATGCAAAAAATGTGTATTTTTTATATACCAAAGGGTTATTTTCCTATTGGTATTTTTTACCCATTGTTTTTTGCATGGTATAATTTATCCCCATAGGTTTTTTTTTTATGAATTTGATTTATTTGTGTGTTTTTTTATCATGGATAATAAACCGCTGACTTACCTAAGGTAAATATTAGGGTTCGGCGACTTACAGTACTTTAGGTGAAGTATCTGTAATTTACAGAAAGTTACAGTAACTATGTGTACTTAATAATAATTTTTCAGACTTTTTATACATTTTTATAACAAATTTTTGTATTAATGAACAGGGTTACAACACAAAGATAAAAATGATATTTTTTTTAATCGTTTCAAAAGGTTTTTAAAAAAGTGTTTTTTATTTTTTAACGACATAAATATTCTTGTATCATTTATAAGCTTTATGCAAGAAAATAGGAACATGTGCAGACAAACGGTTATATTAGAAAAAAAATAATACTGGTCGTATAAGTTAAACTAAGGGTAAGTGATCAAAACAATACTACAATTATCGTTGTTTACCTACTTTTAATGATACAAGAGCCTTCTACATAAAGGTTTTTCTACATTTGTGCTAGATTTTTATTCTCAATAAAAAGAAATAGTTTATTAAACATATAACGCACAAACAAAAAAAAAAGCGGCCTTTATCGGGCTTTTGACTAAAAACAAACACAATCAAATGCAAGAACTTAGCTGTTTTGATTATACTGCATACAATGAAAAATGATTTGTAGTATGCATTTATTGCGAAATTACATTTAAAAACCCTTATTACTCACAAAATTCTACTTATGTTTTGGTATTATTTTGACTTTTTGATACAAAATACGCATAAAATCTTAGTGATAGCTTTAAACAATTTAAACTTCTAGATATGCATGTTTCTGCTTTTTACCTCAAATTTTTATTTTTTAAAAAAGTAATTATTGCAACTTATAACTATAAAAAATAATGTAAAATTACTTTTAATATTGTTAAGTAGTACGTTATTAACCCTTAGAGAAGTTAGGGGTCAAATTAAATACATTTATTTTATTTATCAATTCGACAGAGTTGGCAGTGTACCGTACCAGAGGTGTACCGTACCGCAAATTTTTATGCGTACCGTACCGTTACCATACCAAGTGGTTTTTATCGGATGTGTACCGTA
>JAQFYM010001142.1:0-38970 GCA_034694785.1 Agrenia bidenticulata | reverse complement strand
CATAAATTGGCTTAGAAGCTTGAAATTTTTTATAAACCTGGCTCGGGCTATATGAAGTTGCACCTGTGAGTTTTAGTGTTTGTTTCAATGCATGAAGGTTTTATAATTGCCATATTTTGGCCACAATATTTCCTAATTTATTAGACTTAGAAGTTGAAATCATTTATGTTTCAGGGAATGAATATTATTGAGCAGCTTAACCCCGTAGATTTTACTGAATACTTGCGCAAGTACGGAAATACAATTTGCGGTCGGCATCCGATTGGAGTACTTCTAAACGTAAGTGGGTTTGAAATCGTCGGTAGAGTTTAATTTTTTTAGTATCAATTTAAGATCAAAATTCAGAAATGAAAGAATTTGGTTTCATTCTTTTTTGCAGGCTGTGAAAAGTCTGCCTGAAAACGAAAAAAATAAGCTGCAGCTAAGATTTTTGAAGTATGCTCAATCCAACCAGTGCTTATCAAACAATGATTCTTCCGTCAGCTATGCTGCAGCTTCGCTCATCTCGAAATAAAAATAATCTCTAACTATGTCTCTCCAAACTGATTGGAATGTCGTATTTCTACATACGTACTTCGTGACGGTTTGGATTTTGTTACATCAGGTTAGATAATTTTCGATTCTGTATTGTAACGTATATAAGTACTGGCATCATTCTATTGTAATTATAAATATTTGAAGAAGGGAACATCGACTTCACCAATATTTTGAATTTTGTCTTACAATTCGACAATTGCAATTTTTCGATACTTATTTACGGGATAACCGACGATTGTATGGAACGATTTCACCAACTTATTCTAGTATATACCTATGTATTTTATTTCTGATTTATAGCTAATTTAGAGTTGAGATACCTAATAAAGTTTCTGGTTTTGAATTTTTCATACATTTTTATTATTTCGTAATTTTTCATAATATTGGGATTTGAAGATTCCCTGTCATCAATCTGAAATGCTAATTATTATTTAAAATTGTACAGGAACCAGACTATTTTTTTTTTTTTGAATTATGTCAGTAGTATATGGCATATGATCTGCTATCTGACTAAGTTCTACTAGCGATAGAAAAATTGATGACAAAACACAAAACTAGATAGGATGAAATTATCTTTTGTTTAAAGAAGATGAAAAATTCTCATGATCAACTCGAATTGTTCATCATAGGGTTAGTGCTTTTTAGCGTTGCAGAGACGGAAGTTTTTCTTCATATTTTATTGAACTTCCGGCATTTAAATTAATTCAAAATTAATTAATACTTTATTTTTGTCTTTATGGCTAATCAATCGGCAACATACTATGATGGAATACAAAATTTGTACATCCTTTAACTGCTAGAAGCTTGTGATTCGGTTTGCTTCCTTCTATGTTTACCCCGAATAATTGCCTCTTTAAATAATTTACAGTAAAGCTGAATGGCGGACAAAGTATCATCATTCCCAGGTATAGGATACGTAATCAAGTTAGGATCGCAATTAGTATCTACGATACCAACGGTAGGGATGAGCATTTTAGCGGCGTCATTGATAGCTCCATGAGGTGCCATAACTGTATCGAGGGTATTAAGCATGATAATGAGATCAGGAAGCCTTGTGATCCCTCCGAATTTTCGCTACAAGAAAACAAAACAAATGCAAACTTTGAAAAATTGTTCAACTTCCGATACTGATGTTCTGTTTGATTATTATCTAGCTAAGTTAAGGGTATTTATACCGGTGAATTAGTGAGTATATGCGTGTCCCACTCCCGACAATGAGCATATTCTCCGCATTCTACTGCTGTTTTTTCAAGAAGATGTATAGTATGAGGAGATCTGGCGACAAATAGAATTATTCCTTTTCTAAAGGCAACATGAGCAACAAAATTCAATGCTTGTCTGAGATGGAAGGCTGTCAGATCCAAGTCAAGAATCAGAGTATCAAATCGACTTCCAAACACAAAGTTGGCCATCCGGGGATTCAAAGATCCTATGTTGTGACCCAAATGAACTCTTGCATCAAACAGATCTTTCACCGTAAAAAGCTTATGAACTTGAAAATAATCTGGATTTTTCAACGACTCATCCATCTCCATTAAATCTTTAACTGTATAAAAACCCATTCGTTAAATAATGCACATTGAACATAGTATCAAATCAATCTGTATTTTTGCAAATTTTTAAATACCAGTAGGTTCAACCGAGTTAACTTCTTGACACGGAACTTTGTAGTAAAAATCTCCAGGTCCTTTTTGAACTTCAATACCACGAGGAAACGTGGCCACTGACGCTGTAGATGATTTGTACTGCAAGTGGTCGAACTGTTGTAGTTTTGATTTCTGCACTAATGTCAATGCCTTTCTTATAAAGCGAGACATGATTTTAAATTATCCCCTTGGGTTTTTGATGGCTTCCGATTTCAGGAGTCTGTAAGTAAGGTTAAAACATAAACTCAAACATGTGACATGAATTGAATACTATTTTATGCAAACATTCCAACAGCCAGGAAAGGCCAGAAATTTTTTAAAAGTGGAGTACGTAATGCAAATGATAGAAAACTAGGAAATCAAACAGGGGAAAGAAACATGTAGCCTTACCGTAGGAGAAAAACATTAGAATACCAATTACATAGATTCAACCGTGCAACCGGTTGGATTATATATCCAATATCATGTAATACAACCCCACTAAAACTGACCATGAGCCACCAGCAACCAGCCGAGCCGTCATAACAAAACAGAACCCTCTCACCGATAACCACCGACCCGATGACCAGTGGTCATGAGTGGTCTACTGGAGTATGCTGTGCGCTCACTGCACTGTAGTTCCCTTCACTTTTGATGTAGATTGTAGACGATGGGATCTTACTATCTTTCTGCTTTCTCTCTTTGTTTTTCAAAAGGAGAAATGCGTGACATGTCCCATGTCTACCCCTCCGCTCGAGTATGGTTTGAGTTTCTAATACTAATTCTACTCATTACTACTCAAAAAGTCTACCCCATGTCTACTTTTGAAGCATTACACATTAAGAATAATTTAATACTATTATTTTCGTAAATTCGTACCTAGAGTAACGAGGTTTTCCAGGCAAGAATTGCTGCGCTGGGTTGATAAACGTAAATTTCTATTTGTAAGTATGTATTTGCTCGAATCGTCGGGTTCCAAAGCCACACAGACCTAGACACGGTTCACGTTCACACTGTCCACAGATTATGGTCTAAATTTTTTAGGTCTGACGATATTCATATTTCGCGGATGGAAGAATGAGGTAGATGATGTCATCAAATCTTCCATTGAGTAAATACTAGAGCTCAAACACAACAGTGTGCAGAAAATGTCACTCCCATATCCATATCTTTTTCGTATCCGTATCCCATCCAGCCTGATCAGCAAAAACTTCCTGTAAATTCACACGGAGTATGTATATTATTTAAACTGTTTATTTTCATTTAAAAATTATTCTAGAATCCGATCCACATTTTGTCTTCAGTCTTCACTTACAAAAGCGGGCAACTCAGCCGTGGGGTCAGTTGTACAATAACTAAAAACTAAATACAAACGGGAGAAAGTTACCGAGACCGAACGAACTGAAAGGCGAGCAACAGGCAGTAGTGCAGTGAGTAATCGATTCTTAATTCACATTTCTGATTTCAGTATGGTGATAATGGGCAAGGTATGTGAAATAAATGTTCTAGGGGGAGAAGAGCAACGAACGAACTTTCACATACCTTATTGGTATTTTGGTAATGTGGTGTTTTCACCGAATAAATATAAATAAGAACTAATCAATCCATGAGAACATTTATGGAAGGCAGAAGGTCAAGGTATTTCGATTCAGCCCGGCCCATTTCCCTCTATTCAGCCCTGTTTCAACTTGAGACTCCCAAGCCGAGGTCTTATCACGTTCACCTTTTACTCTCCAGTCTTGGATTTCCTTGTGTTTTACTTCTTTTTCCTATACTTCCCGGATTCCCGGTCAAGTCTGGGCACGGAGTTTTTATTCAGAAAGAATGTAACATAAGAAATCCTAGACGATGATATCGTCCCTCGAGAGAGACCAAAATCTCACGAGTGACGAGGGACGATATCATCGTCTAAAGAAATCTAAGTCTATTTTATTTTCATCCTGTGTCCTGTCTCACCCTTTCCAAAAAAACTCACGACTTCTCTGACTTGAACGGGTAAACGGGCGGAATAGAGGGAAATTGACCGGACGACGGACAGGGTGGAATTGAAGGATCTATCTCAGTGCACAGCACACAGTGACGAATGTATGGTCTTCTTATTGTGTCTCTCGCAGACTCTCGTCCTATAATTATGTTCGGTTTTGAAACTTCATTCGTACTCTAGATTTGTCTGGATTGTATAGTAGCTTGCAGGAGAAAATCGGAGACCCGAGGCACTAGGCAGGAGTTGGATAATTTCAAAGGTCATAAATCATTCAGCTGAGACTTGAGACAGATGGATAGACTTTGATCTCCAATCATTGAAAAGTTTGTATGTAGATAGTCTTCGTATTTACAATAATTGCCTGATAGTTTTACAGCAAATGCACAGCACACAGTGAATTTGTTCTTGTTCAACGACTTTGTTGTTCTATTTAGTTCTGGGCTTTAATTTATTAGAAGAAGAACTACGGTCATATAATATTTAAGTTGAAAATGTTTTAGTTTATAATTCTATCAATTCTTCAATTCTATGAATCTTACAGATACTTAAACCTAAACCAAATCAAAAGGGTCAGTGATTATTTTAAATTCTAATCAAGATGTTCAGTTGGCTTCAGAATGACGAGAGTAAGAAGAAGAATACAGAAGTTCTGGAGACCGTGGCTCAGGGACTTCGTTCTATTTACAAACACAAACTGCTTCCTCTGGAAAGCGCTTACCATTTCCACGACTTTCATTCTCCAGCATTGGATGACCCCGACTTCGACTCGAAGCCAATGATAATGCTGGTGGGTCAATACTCAACTGGTAAAACTACATTTATCCGTTACCTTCTTGAACGAGACTTCCCTGGGATCAGGATTGGCCCAGAGCCTACTACGGACAGTTTTATTGCTGTTATGCATGGGGAAAAAGATGGAATTATACCGGGAAACGCCCTCGTAGTTGATCCAAAAAAACAGTACAGGCCACTTTCAAAGTTTGGGAATGCGTTTCTCAATCGGTTCCAGTGCTCAATGGTCAACTCTGAAGTACTCAAGGGAATATCTATTGTCGATACTCCTGGAATACTTTCCGGGGAGAAGCAAAGGGTCGATAGGGGGTACGACTTTACTGGCGTCCTTGAATGGTTCGCGGAGAGAGTGGACAGGATCATTCTACTTTTTGATGCACACAAGTTGGATATTTCTGACGAATTCAAACGGTCCATTGAAGCTCTTAGAGGGCATGATGATAAAATTCGTATCATACTAAACAAAGTAATGTTTTTATAATTATTTTATAATATAATGAATTATTTCAGAATTATTTCTCAATTGGCTGACTGTTACACATTATTTAGGCAGATATGGTTGATCATCAACAGTTGATGAGAGTATATGGAGCTTTAATGTGGTCTTTGGGTAAAGTTCTACAAACTCCGGAAGTTGCTCGAGTGTACATCGGGTCATTCTGGGATCAACCTCTTCGTTATGACGCAAATCGAAAGTATGGTTAAAAAACTTATCAAATATTTAATTACCATAAATAATAAATAATATTTAGTTTCCAAGACTTATCAAATCAAATGCATTTGCTATATAGGTTATTTGAAGCAGAAGAACAAGATTTGTTCCACGATTTAGAAAGCCTGCCAAGAAATGCAGCGCTTAGGAAGCTGAACGATTTGATAAAGCGTGCTAGATTAGCTAAAGTTCATGCGTACATAATCAGCTCACTGAGAAAAGACATGCCTTCGATGTTTGGAAAGGATTCAAAGAAGAAGGAACTCATCAAGAATTTAGACCAAATCTACTTGCAACTCCAAAGAGAACATCAAATTTCTCCAGGAGACTTTCCAGAGTTAAAGAAAATGCAGGTTTGTTCTGTTAGCAGTAGCCAAAGAGAGAACTACTATTTTCAAACTAGACATTTTTTATCACTTTATTTGGATTTAGGCGGAATTAGCCAACCATGACTTCACAAAATTTCAAGCATTGAAACCCAAGTTGATTGAAATAGTTGACCATATGTTGGCCAACGACATTGCGAAATTGATGGATCAAATTCCAATAGAGGATGCAGCTCAGACTACATCTACATCTACAGTAAAAGGAGGAATTTTCACTGGTGTCCAGGATAATAGTACTCCATTTGGTTTTAAGCGTTTCGAAGGTGTGGAGGCAGGACGAGGGGAGACAGAATGGATTGTAGCCAAAGAGAAGTACAAGTATGATGAAATTTTCGAAAGCATGAAAAATAGTGATGGGAAAGTTGCTGGGGCTGCTGCCAAAGCTGAGATGGTCAAGTCCAAACTTCCTAATACAGTGCTGGCGAAAGTATGTATTTTCACTCACCGGTTAACACTTACCTAATTGATTATAATTCTATATGATGTTTTATTCTTTATCCAGGTGTGGAAACTATCAGATGTTGACAGGGATGGTATGTTGGACGACGAGGAATTTGCTCTGGCAATGCATTTAATAAATGTCAAACTAGACGGCCATGATTTGCCAGAAGAATTACCTGTCCATCTTATCCCTCCTTCACAGCGACCTTTCCATTCTGGAGACTAATGAATTCTTTCACAATCAAAGTTTTTACCATTGATTTAATTCAGCGGAAGTATTTTCTTGTATATGTAATGCCCATTGATCTTTGAACTGAATAATCGAAGATCATAGTTATATTTATGATTGTGCCTGGATAAAACGTAGCTTGTATTCCTAAACTCATGTCCATGAGGATGAACGGCACAATATTAAGCCTTAAATACAATTTCCATTGTATTAATATATGTGTAAAGTGGTACCAATGAGAGGTAGACAAAGTCTACTCCTTCTTTCTGTCATTAAATTATGTAGTTTTAATACACGTGAATTCGAAGGTTGAAATAATTGGATAAATTTAATAGAGGATCCAAAAGCGCATACAATTTTATTCTGTGAATGATAGGGCACTGGGAAATTTAGATTATACACACATAACAAGTATGATGATACAATAATACCATTTCTGACTTACACTACAATTACGAGCTATAATTGAATACGGAACTACATGTACAAGTAAATACGGATGGAAGTATTTCATTTGAAGCAGATTACTAGAGTTTAACGTGGATAGGGAACAGCACGGATATGTAAAACAGGAATGAGTTGAACAGATATATAACTGAATAATACAAAAGCTTTGATGATGGAAAGTTAATTTAAGATTGAATTGCCAGATTTCCGAAAACACCTTCCAGCATTTGCATCTGATTCGTTTCTTGAAGAACTGGACTTCCGGCATATCTAAAATAAGCAACATTATTTTTAAAAAATGTGGTGACTACGCAATTGTTTTCCGAGAAATATCCAATATAACCTTTGGGAAATCTCATCACCAACCCATGAAACTACTTTGGAATAATCTTTCTTTTCGATGGCAGAGACACGAGGGTTTGAAGACAAACTTGATGCGGCCTTTAAGAACAATCAATTTGTTAATTAAAACATAAACATCAGTATTAGTCTACTATATACTCAACGCAAACCTTTGACCTTGATGCAAATGAAATTAAAATAACTTACTAAAAAGAGTCCACACAAGGCTCTCATACTATCATGGTTCAATTTATACGCTTGGGAGTAATAAGCGACAGCGATCTTCATATTTTCGAGCCCTCCCATGGTATACCGAATATCTGCGAGTCTTTGGTGGACAAAAAAATTGTGGGGCGTATGAAGTAGCAACTCTTCAGCACAAAAGGCAGCTCGGTTGTAGTCCCCTTCGGCCAAATACAAATCACACATTTCTGACCAGGCCTCTTGATCACTCATGAATCTAAATATTCAGAATATATTGTAAAGAATGATTTCATAGTTTAGAATTAAGATCATGAATCATTTATAAACAAGATATTATCTTACTTGTTGAGATAATCCGATAATTCTTTAATCGCCTCCACATTTTTCCCTTGACCTTTAAGGATTGCAATTTTTCGCTTGTATGCTGCGGAATTAGTAGGGTCCCTTTGAATCATTTTTTCGAGACCTTTGATCGCGTCATCTGGTCTGTCCAAAGCTTGCAAGCGATAAACCTGCAAAAGTCTGATATAAGAAGAATACTCAGCCCGTGCGGGACTTCACAAATTTCTCAGTGCAGTAATTATGGAACACATTTTAAATATTTCAGTACCTAACACGTTCACTCTTGGGAAATCTTTCTTTAAGTTCCATCATTGCATCGTCAGCTATGGCCATGTTGTGGACGTCTAAGGCAGCTACGGCCACTTGCTCCAGGACCATCCATTCTTTTTAAAAAAATTACACACAGAAATTCAAATAATGTTTCATTGCCGTTTTAAGCTCTGGGTAGATAAACCAAATCCATTGAAGTTAACAAGTTTTTGATGATTTTTTTTAGTTAATTTCTGTTCCTTTACTTTCATCCCCCAGTTTTCCAGCATTAGTTCCAAGGAAATTGATCCAAAGATCTACGATTTCTTCACTCTTCCTCTCATTTTCTTCTCGCCATTTTTTTAACTGATCCCTGGCGGCTGGAAAGACAAAAAATATAATATAATATACGAAAAACTTCCGAACAGACTTCACATCCCATTTAAACATTGGCTATCCACACAATCTACTTCAAACCTAACTAATTCGTTTTCCTGACCCAATCACACCATACCGATTCAAGTCAGAGCACAGGGTGCTAGGACATTATTTAAATATTTTGCTTCAAATTTTCTATACAGTTTAATCATCAACTAACAAAATTTGGGTTTAATGCCTTTAATCAATAATTATTCATTGTCTAGAAGAAATTAGACCCAAGTTACCTCCCCAATTCCAATCTGAGTAAAATTGCATTTACTTAAATATTCTGTACTCGACACACATTACAAATTGCAATTGGAAAATGTATATAAAGGCAAATCAAGAATACCTCTCCAAGAAGTGATATCGTTCAAACTTTCCATTGTTCGTTGACTTGTAAAATGCAAGGGCAAGCCTTGAATTATAAAATCTCAGTCCGTCCGTGTCAAGGAAAAATGGCACAATTGTCTCAATTAGATTAATTTTTGGGATACAAATAGCTAATAGACGTGGAGTTCTGAGTGCAGAGAGATATTTGGATTGAACTTTCCCACAAGAGATTGGACTCAGTGCCTTCAGCTTTCTCATGCTATTCCAAAAGAATTACAACACTTTTTCATTTTACAATGGACGTTAGTAATCAAAAGTCCCGTTCGTTTGCACAAAATTTTTTGTTTCCAGACAAAACTTCCGTACAGTTAATAAACCCTCTCTAAACAACCTTTGTAATCCAATATCTAATTTTATGAAACCCCGTATGATTGACCTTCACGGTTAATTTCTTTCGTTTCGTGCGAATTTTAAAACAATGTTGTATCGTATCACATTATAATTTTCAGTCAGGTACCTGCACGCCAAATTTAGAACTGTAGGTGAATGTTTAGAAAACCCCCTATGATTGACAATTGACCCCCACGGGTCACTTATTTGGTTTATTTCCATATTTGTCCATTAGAATATTATATAATGTAAACTACTTGTTTGCATAATTTCGTAGCTTTAAACCTGTTATAGATTACGGTCATTTGACATTTATTGTCTTTCTGGAGGAATTAGTGGAAGGTTTACCAAAGCAGTAATTAACCTTTACGTTACTTTGAATGACTAATCTAATCTAAAATTCAATGTTTTCGGAAATATAAACATGACAAATTTATTTCACAAGCAAAAATTAATATTCATAAACCTCCGATTTGAATTAGAACAGATTCTCGAATTCTAGAGAGGCAGTAGGTGAAACATTAAAAAATAATAATAATAATATTCTTAAAACGAAAATGTGCACCTTATCGAATATCATAGTTTAATCATGCAGTTTATTTTAGCGCTGGAGACAGTGTTCTCTAGACGAAAATATTTTGTTTACATTTAAAAATGATAACGTACACCGCTACCTCTCTACGGAAACGAACTTTCGTCTATCTTGGAAGGGACGAAAGTAGAAAATAAAGTTACCTTGATATTCATGTAGATATTGATTGATTTAACTTTATTAACGTGTTAGAAGATTCAAAATACAGGGTATAAGGTATGTAATTGTTCATAACTTATAATATGGTACGAAAACAAAAATTTTGAATGGAGTTTTTATCTTGGAATATTTTTAGTCAAATCCAATCCAAATGAATTAGAAATTGATTAAAGAACAATCTAGCGTGGGCTTAAAGACTGAAACCTTCTCAAAATCATGCCATATACTACAAGCCAAGACTATCGAGATCAAGAGAGTCCCCGCAATCTATCACTTTTCTTACAAGAGAAAAATAACTTAATTCTGGAATTACTCCTCTGGCAAACGCTTCGGTTCAGGTTATTCATAATTATTAATACTGAAAGATAGCTAAGGAATTGAAAAATTTAAATTCGATTGGATAATTATTACCTAGGAATAAAATAATATGCCAAAGTACGTTAGGAAAACATTCATTTTAAGCTCTACTTGTAATGTAATTAAAGGGATCGATTTGAAAGACGACTGGTAAACCAGGGAGAAGACGAAGAATGCAGAAGGTCTGAAATCCTTTCACAGATACAGCGACCTCCTCTTCTACATCTGCAGCGTCCTGATTGCCCTCAACAATTAATTTCACCACCAAGATTTTGCAATTGTAATGATACTGAAAATAATCACCCCGTTTATTATTATTCACATAAGACAATAGATTTTGGCATCCAAGCAACTGAGGCCAGTCGTCCAGAGGAAAAGGAAGTTTTCCAACGTTGTATTGAGCACGGAGATCTCCACTACGTGAAAAATACTGTTCCAGATACAGGCGTTCGAAACACGTGTATGTGGTCTGAAGAATTTTCAAGAGGGTTGGCCAATGGCTCTGGATTAACAGAAAATTGCATGGGTCGTATGGGAACATGGATAAAGAACCTTCCTGGATCTTCCCGGTGGGCATGGATTTTCTGGCCAGTAGTAATTATGTGTGGAATTTATTCCCTGCGTTTTCCTTACAGATTTATAATGCATGATGAATATTGCTAAATGTATACAACTTTTGGGAGATAAATTATAACAGCAATTTAGACATTTCATATAAAATTGTATTGGCACTATAAAATCTCAATTTGTATAAACGCACCATACCATGAAGGCAAAATTGATTAGGACCCTGAAGTTAGGACAAGTAGAATTTTATTGTCTGTCTATTGAGAGTCCACGGTCCGCCAGACACTCTGAAAATAACCGAAAAGTGGATGAATCAAACCAAGAGATAATTATAATGCCAATTACTAAATTGATATTAGAAGTTATTACAAGTACAAAGCTCAATAAAAACTAGTGTTGGTTTAGGGAGAATCGTTTATTACAAACCGATACTTTCGTACATTTACCTCATTTAAATTAAAATTCGTTCGTTTAAAATTCGTTTAAATTATCTCCTCTTTCGGTTATTTTCAGAGTTTATGGTGGATAATGAACAGCGCTAAAACTTACTGGAACAACTTACCGAAGCCCAAGCCAGGGGGTATTGTTTAAGTTTATTATAAAATATCTTCATACAATTCCCAAATTTCACCCAAATTTGGGAGTTGTGGGTCTTTTTTATGATTGTTGAAATTCATGAAGTTGGGTCAGCCCCCACGGGCAAATTCTTCCACCGATTTGCCCAATCTTCGAACTAGTTCGAACTTAAATTCTAATTTGTGTCCAAGGACAGGTATGCAAAATGTGTGAGTTGTGGGTCTGTTTTTATGACTGTTGGAATTTATCGGGTTGGGTCAGCCGAGCCCCCACATCTTCGAACTTTTCTAATTTGTTTCAAAAAACAAGTGTGCAAAATTTAAGAAGTGTAAGTCAGTGGATATGCAGGGAATATGGAAAGCAAGCAATATTCGGAATTCGCTAGATATTCGCTAGAAATTAGTGATGGTGGAGAAGATGGTGATAATCTCAGGAAAAATATAAAGCATCCAAAAATTGATTAGGATATTGTTCTTATTATATATTAGGATTAGGATAACGGTTTTATTACTTCGAATTTATGCGTTATAAAATTGAGTCATTAGGAATTATCATATGATTCCAAGGGGGTTTTAACATGGGTTTAAAACTCTTTGAATTATTGAGCCAATAAGTTTTAAAAAGATCATACCCCCAAAGATTCATGGCTTCACTACAGTCTTCCTCTATTTGTACTAACTCTTCTTGTTTATTTTTGAAATAATTTAGCCATCTGAACGGTGTAGTTTTCGAATCCCGAAATGTACTAGAAACACCCCCTTCATTTTTTCCTGTATGCGTTTTCAGGAAATTTTCGACCATGGGATGGAATTTAAGCCGAAAGAATTCTAGTACTTTCTTCACGCCTGAGAAAGGATTCATAGAAAGGTCTTCGTATCTGATTATCCTGAAAGAAATCATGATGTGTAATTTTTAGGAACGTTGATGTTATTTAATCTTTAAAACAAAAAGGTACAAGAGAATTTTTTTTAACTTACATTATTTTGTCTGGATATTTTTTAAGAATTTCCACAGCTGCATTGTAATCTTCTACCATATCCGAACATAGGCGTTTTGGATCAGAACAATCTGGACTAGGTGGACACCAATCTCGATGTTTTCGGGACTGTAGTGTCCCTCGTGGGTCTCTGACCAGAAATAGGATTCGGGAATTTAGGCTGAAATTAATAAATAAAATGAAAATAACTGAATGCATGTGCAAGTTTGCGAATTCTATGCTCCCCTGACCTTTCATCTCGCAAAAGTTCTTCAGCAAGCCTCAAGCGTATTCTAACCGTTTTCATTATCTGAAATGGATATAGTTTGCACATTTCTTCAAGAAACGTAGGGTCTACGCAAAGTGGATCATATTTCTTGCAATGTTTCCAAAATCTCCAATTATGAAAGTGAAGCCAAAGATGGTCTTTACCGTACTTAACATACTCATCTACAGTTAAATCATACAGTTATTTATAATAGTTAGAATCAAAACCATTATTCACTTTCTACTCCAACACTCTGAGACACACACAATTCATATCAGACTAAAGTAATTAACAGATACAGTGACAAAAAGGTAAAAATTCAAATCTTACCTAAGTTTGAGTAATCACACTGCAGAAGACTTTTTAAGACTCGGATTCCTTCATTCGCTAAATCTCCAGATCTCACCTGAAATGAATATAAAGATATATTGAAGATATGAATATATATTATAAGCCCAATAATGCACTTTCGGAACATGTTTCAGACTGATACAAAGCATTGGAAACTTTGTGATTAATATTAGGGTAAAAAAACGATAGATAAATCTATACCTGGACAATTTCGAAATGTAGAAGAGGTTCGTAATGATAAAAAGTGCCGGGGTGGCTTGTCACTACTTCTCCAAGGAATGTTGATCCTGACCTCCAAGTTGTGAAAATTATATTTCTTACCGGTGTCCCCCCATTTTCTATCGAAAGCTGCGTTGAGTTACTATTTAAAAAGTAAGTCAGGTTTTTAATTTTTAATAATGATTTTAACCAATTAACCATGATACACACTAAGATCTGACGATGTCTGAAGTACCCCATTGTGCTATAATTTTTCAAGTCTTCTTGAAGTAACAGTCTCTCCTTTGAAATAGCTTCTCGTTTCATCATTTCATACTCCTCCTGCGTAACTACGTCTGAGTGATTAATGAGATCCAGCACTTGTTTTAGACTAGACTGAAAATTGAAAAATTCTCATAGATCATAAAATTATCATCCATAAAACTTTATAGTCAAATGCAAAAAATTGAATGATTGACCTTAAGAAACTCAGTCCACTTTGGATAATCTGTAGAACCATTATTTTCAAATACCTCACCTTGATCTGTATTCTGGGGATGTACGGATTCATTTATAGGGACAATAGTACTGGATAAGCCTTGGAGAAACGTTTGCGATGAGATTGGTAAATATTTTTCTCGTTCGATTTTAAAATCTGCCTCAAGATTAGCGTCAAACAGGGGTCTTCCATGATTTCCATCAATAATGCTCATAATGTAGTAAAAGGAGCAGACCAGGAATGCCGATACGAATAATTTTTTAGGTGTCACAACTTTTATCATTTTATATACTTTCACTAATTTTCCACTCGAGTTTTATTTTATGTAGTATGTAAAAATGTTGTTTAAAAAATCAAAGACTTTTGACCGGATTAATAAATTACCACAAGTTTAACTTCCTATGCCGGGACTTGTGATGTATAAGCATACTGTTTTGAATGTATCTTACAGAATAATTTTGATGCAGATTCAGAGCATTTTTGAAATGGTTGCTACCAGATCTATTTGAAAACTGTAAGTGCATGAAGTTGTAAGCACTCTTGATTGAATTAAGAGCAAAGGAACCCTGCAAACCGTTACAATGAAAGGATTCCGCAAATAATGCGGTTTTATGACTGAGCATTATTACTCTCCATTGTTACAATTTCATCGCCTGTCGTCACACTTCTTAGACTTAGTTTCTGAAATTGGTCTTCAACCGTAAGCTCGTGCCTAGTTTGACTTAGATATATTTTGTGGTTTTAAAACATGATTCCCCGGAAAACCATTTATATGCAAGGCAACAGCCTTATAAAAGCAAAGCAACTAGGTTTTTGTGACTGTCAAGTCAACCAGTGTATCCTAGCTGGTTTTAGTTAAAACAAATGTCTTAGGCATCTGAAAACGATGCTAACCAAATTGTGTATTTTTACGCTCAGGTGGATTTAATTATCTAACTGTGTCCCCAGTTATGGGCTGAGCATTCGGCTCATTTCAATTCATTTCTCTCTATAGTCGATCTAAAATAAACCCAATCTTCATTACTAAATATCCACATAATAAACATAGCTCAAATAACTAACGTATGATTGAGACTAGATTATAATATTCATGATTTATTTAATGTATGCCACAGAGGTGACAGGGTAGGCCAGGTATGGGTACGAGCTCCCAGAGAGAAAATGAGCCCACTGGATCTTAGCATATATACACGCCGTTGTAAATATGTATGTTCATTATATCTGAATTTTCTCTTAAATTAGACGATGATAAATTATCTGAGACATCTTATTCCATATCTGATCTGATGTAAGACTTGAGGGCTTGTTAATGCTAACTACTTGATTGTGCATGTACATCAAGTCATGTCAAATTAATTATAAGTGGATATAAAGAATGCAAGTGGTATTTAACGAGTTTATACGGGGTTGAGTAAATTTCTGAAGATATGCTCACAAAAAAGACTGCGTGGTATAAAATTCAGGGGGGCTGTTTTACTTTTTTAGGAAGCCAAATAAAATTCTAACTTTAAATGAATCTCAACTAATATAAATTTTATTTTTTAATTAAGTAAACTATAGGCAGGCTGTGCTTTGTTACTTTCAAGGATTTCAGGATTTCAAGATATAGTTCATTTCCACTCTGTCCTGGACTCTGTTATTTTTTTGAATGTTTCATTTGAGGTACAGTTAATTATTTGTTTTTTAACCCATGCATACCCATATACTCATTGAAAATGAATGTCCAATTGCATTAGCTTCTGTAATAGTTTACACTTATTTTGTCTTATCGCATTTAGTAATGGAATAGTTTTATCTGATTTAGTTTTGTTTGGTCTAGGTTTGTTTGGTCTAGGTTTGTTTGGTCTGGTTGGTTTGGTTTTATTCAAGAATAATTTTGAAAAATCACTAAATATTTTGTACTAGATTTTTTGTTTCGAAAAATTAAAATAAAAGGTTGTATTCAATTTTTTTTTAAATTAGTGTGTTTGCAAGTACCATTTAAAAAAATCAATTTCACTGTATTTCCAATTGCATCAAAGTCATATTCGATTCTAACACTGCAGACATTTGGTCACTTCACACTTGACTTGTCGTATATAATTTTTCTGGTATCATTTGCACTAAGCATCTTCATAATAATGATGATAATTGTCATTGACAGGGAAAAAGGCAAGGCTCGCTCTATAAGTTTTCACCGCAGTCCTATTCGCAGCCTGATATGTTTGCTGTAACATTTGACATTTTCCATGCTAAAAATATTTTATACACCTTTCAAATATAGATAGATACATGAAGACAAGACCGACTGAGGCCGAACTGGATTATGCATGCAGCTTTATAATTAAATTCTTGATGAAAAAATTGTTGGGAAATTTATGCTAGTACATTATGTGCTTCCGAGAGAATGATGGGAGATTCGCACGAATTGAAATCTCTTTTGCTTTACACCAGCAGAATGGGCAAAGGTTAGGTGTGTTAGAGGGATTACGAATAAAATTCCAATTAATCTACGTTGCTACACTTGGTATCTATATAGGTGTCAATGTTTATGGGTATCGACCAAACAAACAGTCCAGCTTTGTCTAGATATGTATGTGACTGACTATTCAATACACTTAAGGCCTTATCCCGTTTTCGTGGTTCTCGTCGTCGGTTGGATTATAAGATCATCCAGCCACCATTTAATCTACTACGATTAGCTAAGTGATTAAAAATCACGCTGGAGCCATGGCCATACTCATGTCCTAGTGTTTCGAACAAATATAATGGAAACATAGGACGAGGATTGAATAGTATGGATATAAAAATGTATTCACAGAGTTAACTTTGTGGTATATATTGGATTTCACATCTGTTTAGTGTAATAGTTAATAGGCTACGAATTATAGAAATGCATCATGTTTCGGTTGTTTGCCAGGCCTAACTATCTAACACCCATTCATAGGAAAGAGCAAAAATACAGATTCAAGAATTTTTGGTCCTGGTGGTTACACAATATATTCATTTCCTATATTGAATAGTATTTTGAAGGTGTTGGTACAGCAAGAGTTGTACAATTCAGGTTGCCGATATCCAAATTAAGTTGAGCTTTCACAAAAGGTCTGACCCCATGATAGTTGTCAGTCTTACGTTGGGATTGGAGGGGGGAAACATTTTCCGGAATTTTAAGGTACATAACGTTTACTATAATATTTACCAATTACTTACTTCGTGTAAAATATCATTTATAATTTATAATTTATAAATATCATATATAAGCCTCTTTGGAACTTGTAAAGAGCTTCGTTCTTATTTGAATCGTAAATCACCTGAATACAAATAAACATCAGTTTTGTAGATAAATTCACGATGTTTATACTATGAGGGCTATAATTAACCTCCAGGCTTCATTTCGACTGAAATTTAAAACATGAAATCAAACAGCCTTAAGTATTTTTCAAATCGGCCTGAAAACAGTTTTTTAGATAAGTTAGGTAGTTTTAAAACGAAAATCTCAGCGTAAGATAATTTCAATTTGATGGCATATAATTAGAAGATTTGATTGCCTGAAATGAAGCTATACAGAATAATAGAATATAGGATGCTTTAATTAGGCTTGATGGAATTGTATTGCTTCTGAGGTATCAAAATATTATCTCCATAATAGCCAATAATTAGTTACAGGTTACAGTTGAATGAAAAAATCGACTGAATTTATAAATTTCTACCATCTTTTAATTCCACACCCGGTGCATGCATGTAATATTTCTCACAGCGGATTTAGTTATAAGTTGGTTTGTATGAAGGGTGTCACAAAAAATCCTGAGTACTTACTAATGTTGATATTATTCCTGGAATGAATCTTCTGCGTGGTTACGTTTACATTGCTATGTAGATTAATACTTAGAAATACATACAGCACAATACTCACTGTCCAGTCAAACCGGATACAATACCGAAACATCTTGTAAGAATTTATACATTACATTATTGGAGATTGTCACACTTCACATCATCGCATCTGTTCGTGACCATTAATCGAAGGCCAGAGAATAGTCGTTACAATTTGCTATAAAGTGTGAGTGAAACATTTGAAGGTAAGATTAGTGCAAATTGCAAATACGATCTGGGAATATTAAGGGCTGCCTAATAAAAATATCAGTGCTCCTACTGATAAAGCAGTTAGTAAGACATTACAAACCAAGAATTCACGAGGGATATTATCCTTCAAATCTAAAAAATACAATCAAAAGCATACAATGTTATGATATATCTAAAATCTCAATCATTTAAACTTTTTTTTACCAAACTAAATAGTTTAAAATGCTAACAATTGCAAATTACATTTGCATTAAATATACAGGTGAAGAAATTCCCACGAAATATTGTCCTCAGACAGAAAACTCGGGAACAAGGTAGAATAAGAAGCCTAAGCTAAGACGTTCAAAATTATTTTAATGCTCTAGGTTCTGTATATTTCTTCGCGTATTATATTTTTACGTCTGATTACATAAGCCTGAATAAATACATTAAATACATTGCCTTGGAGTTTGAGTGACGTAATTATAGAACCATCATCAGCTATAGGTAGTACTACCTTTTTAATATCTGAGACAAGCATTTTGTAATAGGAAGAAGTATGAACAGATCTTAAGATGCTGTACATTCCCCATAGTCAACACTAAAAATATCATCCCCTTCTATCTGTGTATTTTGTTATACTACTGATAATACTCCTTGGTTTGTTTAGGATTACAGGGAATCACATGCAACGAGACGAAAGTTTTTTGTCTCCCTTTCTTCTCACCTTCAATCAAGGGGATGTAAGAGATTTGTGGCATCGTGATTCGTAACCCTACGTAATAACATGAGCTGGTCATCCCCGTCGTCATTGCCTCTTCCCTTGTAGCAGAGTACTAACAATGGGGAAAATACCTTTGAAAAAATCTACACTGATGAGTGACGATATGATGATGAAGGTGGAAGGAGGTGGGTGAGCTCAATGAACGACCTGTTGGGTTACCTCGGTGCCAGCAGTATACAGTACAGACGATCTCTTAAACAGGAAAGTGATACGACAGGAAACTTGTGCATACTCCCTTCCCATTTCCAAACGTGGTGTACTAAAACCTTAAACTGAGATGTAGATTCAAAAGGGGGTTTGCAACCAACAATCTGCAACATCTTACTACCATGTAGAGTCTCTGCTAAATAACAATAAATGAATAAAAGAAGTCGCATCTCCACCCTTCAGGGTTGAAGGAAGGAAAAAAAACTTGAGTGGAATGTCTTCCTTGTGATATTCGTTTGAGTTTTGTCCAAATAATATTATAATCGAGGGATTAATTGGGAATCATAAATCTTGTGGTCCTTTTTCAAAATTGAACGGAGAAATTGAAAGTCGTGTGATTAGCTGGTTGTATCTATCTACCTAGTCTTGCGAAGTAAACCAAGTCTTCGAATCTGAAATATGAGACAAATTCTTAATCGATGAACCAGACCATTGCGGATGTGGAGGATTTTATACATTGCAGAAGCATCAAAAACAACCGTAAGCCATAAATTGAAAGTACAGCATTTGCTTTGATAATCAATGAAATGGGATTAATTTATTAGATTATTCCCGTGTTTCATATTACGTTCAGCCATTAAGTAATTGATGGATTAAAAGGCATTAATTATAATAATTATTAAAATGAGTTTACGGTGACGACAGTTTGTTATCATATTGGATTATTTAAATCAGGGAAGTTTATTCGATGAATAAACAATCATCCGTGAAATCGGATCCCATATATTTTGTAATAAAGAGATAAATGAAGAGTTGGGGGTCGTTGGTAGTTTTCAAAGAAATTGTTTTCAATATCATTTCCATTGGCGTCATTTCAATTTCAATGTGTTTGTGTATTTGGTTAGTCCATAAGCCGATCCTTAAGCTGTCAAGATAAATTATGTTTGCAATACAGTATTCCAAAATTTTTATTTATGTTATTCCAAAATTATTATTTATATTATTCCAGTAATTCAAGCTAACCATCAAGTGGAACGGTTTTATAATCGTAATCTCAGTTTAAAAGGTACAATTTTGCAACAAGTCTTCGGGTTGAAAAATTTCAAAATAATTAACAAATAAACTTATTAATTATTTAATTAATTATTTCTTCGGTTTTTCAAGTTTGATTCAGATTCAGAGCAAAATAAACTATTTAAATAACTTTTTGGGCAAAAAAATTATAAAAAAACTTGGGATAGAATTTTTTTATTCGTATATCTTGCGAATTATTTTAAATGACTCCAGTTCCAGTTTTCAGTCTTGAAGCCTGTATGTGTGCCTATGTAACACGTTCTTCATTTCGCATGCACATGAAGACAAATTGTTTGTAATGCTATATTCTATATATATATTCTAAACTCACAAAAAAATTTCATTCACAAATTGTCATTAAAATGTCAAGTAGTTAATTTTACATTTATTTTCCGAGGATTTCCGGTTCTTTTACAATTTTTTGATCTCTGAGAAAGTAAATATAAATAAAATTTCAGGTATGTTTTTGAATTGTTTACAAAACCTGAATAGCTAGAATAGAATTGCATAAATAAAATGCTGCTAAACAATGGTCGATAAAAAAATATTAAATTGTTATAAAGAGCAGAATGCAATGGTGAATGCCGTGATGGACAGTAGGGGACACTTTGATTGGTCTATCCTTCTGAAATCGTAAACCGTCATGGGTATGATATGTAAACTTATTTTCGGTCTAGTTGCCCAAAAGTTTTGGTATTAACAATGAAATTTTAACGAATATAAGAGAGGAAATATAAACAATGTGAATTAGACTTCATGGACATTATTCTCTCCATTCTCCATTATTTTAGAAAATACCCAACAATGACATAATTTTACGTGGTTTACGTTTGCTTTGAGTGCCTTTGAGTATAATTATAAGGTAGCCGAGTGGACCTAGAAGTTGTCAGAATAAGAATCTCGAAATCAATATATTGGGCTTCATTATATATTACAAAGTTAGAATTTGTTTCTTCAAGTGATGGTCGTTTTCATGAGGGCTCCATCCCATTTTGAATCCTTTCATAAAATTTAATGAATCTCATCATAGTTATTATTCAATTTTCAATCAAGGTAGGATTCGCATAAATAGTTGTTTAGTCTACTCGGATAATACTTCCGTTTTGAGCAATAGAATAAAATTATGATTGATTTTTCTAAATATTCAAATTACTAACTGAACTAACTAACTGAACTGAACTTCAAACTCTACAAACTCAAAGGCTCTCAGCGATCCAAATTCTTTCCATTTACAAATAATTGTCATAAAAATATCAATTCCCGTTGGTGATGCTGATAACTTCTGATAAGTAATTCAATTAAGAAGACAATTGCGATGCCGGACCACATTCTTTGTAAAAATTAACAAAATAAAAATTCACATAGTCACGTACATGGATGATTCGGAAAATATCCAGGACTATTACGAATATTATGTTGCGTCAGACGTATATGTATGCTTATGTTACTTGAGGGATTATGAGATTAGAACGTTTAGATAGTTATATCTCTGGGGCCCAAATTTCAGACCAATTTGCAGAAAAATAACAACCAGAATTATTATTATTATTATAATGATTATTTTATGAAAATTAAATTAATTTAAAGATCCCAAATGCCAAGTATTCATGAAAATTTTTATGGTTACAGAAAACAATGGAAGTTTTCACATTTCGGAACTATTTTTTAAGCAATTTGTTGTTAAATACTCATTTTACGTTCTCTTAGGTATTGAATCGTGAAAATTTAAGTTGGATTTAAATCTTGGATACAGTACACCGACAAAATGGGAATGGGACGACCATGGCTGTTTCGTGCAAGTGTGGCAGGAAATCTGTTGCTACTAACTTACGTAGCCCTTTATTCATCTTCATCAGATTATCCAATTATCAGAGGGTCAAGTTCCTTCCAAGAAATCAGTCCCGTTAGTACAAGCTCAAGCAATACTCTGAGCAGTAAAAGTAATCAATTTTTTAAAAGTGAAATTGACCCTGGTCTACATATCCAGTTTCAGCAACAAGAAGGGGCAGCTAATCCAAGTCGCATGGTTGCGGATGGAAGCAATAAAAACTCAGAAGACAATAACAATAGCAAACTAAATTCAATTGGGGATGAGGAGGGTAACAATAAAAATAGCCGTGGTGTCGGGGGCGGCAGTGATGGTGTCGTATGGGATGGAGACGATAGTGAACTCGGGGAAGGAATCGCTCCAGACTTGCCTCCACAGGAAAATCCTCTTGGAAATGCCAGCAAAGATCTCCTTTTATCTACGGATAATGACAGCAAAATAGTTGATCCTAAGGAGTTAAAATTATTCCCTTGTGATGACCTCACACCCAGAAGCTTCTACGGGCAACGGGGGTCCTACTGGGTTCTTTACAATTACGTCCGTGCAGCTAAGACGTTTCGATGTGACCAATCAATAACGTACACAACGCATGCAGACTTTACGTTTTTAGATAATTTAGTACCGTTACTGGAGCGGTGGCAGGGGCCATTATCGTTAAGTATTTATGCTCCAGGGACAGATTTTAATGAAACATTAACTCGAATCCTTTACCTTAGGGAATGTTTCTCCCCGTTGGTTAAAGACTATGTGACATTTCACTTATTTTTTGATAACAGACGCGTACCCAAGACAAAGATTCCTCTGGACCCTACAGCGACACAAATCAATTGCAGTGCTATGCCTCCCCCCACATTTGGAGACAACATTATAACCTACAAGAAGGCTAAAAAATTAGCCTACCCAGTGAATGTAGCTAGAAACGTTGCTCGTGAAATGGCAACTACACATCATTATACTCTTCCGAGTGATATTGAACTTTATCCGAATCCAAATCTAATTCCAGATTTTCTAGAAATGATCAAAAATAATGATACCAATTTACAGAGGCCGAATCCAAAAGTATTCGTACTAAGCATTTTCGAAGTAGAGGCTAATGTCACAAGCCTCCCCCAGGACAAGAGAGAATTACTTGGAATGCTGAAGGCCAAATCGGCAATTCCATTTCATAAATATGTTTGCTCTTACTGCCACCGCATTCCTAAGGCAAATGAATGGATGACCAGTCCGTTTCAAAGTGGATTGAGAGTATTTCATGTGGGAAAGAGACTCAGCATTGGGAGCCTATTTACATCGGAACGAAGTTTGACCCCACATACGACGAACGGCTCAGTTGGGAAGGTCGGAGTGATAAGATGACTCAGGTAAGTAAATCAGAGACGCCTAAACTTAAGATTGGTTTATTTATTAAGGATGGCGAACTAAAGCGAATTATTAATCTAAATACAGGGTTACATTCTTTGTGTTTTGGATTATGAATTCCATATTCTGGACAATGCATTCCTCGTCCATCGACCTGGAATCAAGAGGAACAAAGTTCTTCCTAAGAAGAATCCCGTGGTTGCCAAACAAAACACAATGATAGCTAAAGTAATCTTACCCGAACTAAAGCTTATTTATGGAAATCGACCAGGTTGTTTTGTTTAAATACAAATAAAATTTACCTAACGGTAGGCACATTAAACTGTGAGTACCCATAAGCCATACTTTTATTTTACTAAAAACTGCAAATAATTGTTTCCTATATTCAATGTATCTCAGACTTATCTGCTGGAAATTTTGTTAGATAAGATAACAAAGCATTGAGTAACGGAATATATGCTCAGTCAATTGATTTAAATTCATGAAATCATCACCTTGTGTCAATTGTCCATGCGGTGCGGATGTTAACTTTTGTTGTTTGTAACAATTGTAACGTAATTTGTCAGGTAATTAATCCAAGAATATTTAGAAACTAGATATTTCTACATCTATATTATATTTCCGTTTAAAGGTAAGATTTTTATACTCGACTGATTATCTATGTGCTCAAGTTCAAATTACTATAATATACATATATTACTATTAAGTTTCTGTATTTCGGGAATTGAGATTGATTTTTCTATCTGATAAAACATTTGAAATAAACGGGGCTTCCGTAGCTGCTTGGAGTGGTTTTTATTGTTGGTACTTATTTTTTGTAATTTTTAATCAGTTTGACAGTATAGTTCTAATAGCTTTTAAATGGACGACAATTTTTATGCTCCACTGGTTGGTTATACGTATATTATGTGCTCAATTCTAATTTACTATAAGTATTGTCTCTGTTTCGGAAATTGAGATTGATTTTTCCATCTAATAAATACACATTAAATAAGATGCAGAACCTCATTATAAATTCTTTGTGAAAATTAACAAAGTCTAAAATGACGTTCATCGATGTATCGGAGAAATGTCACTACGAATATTACGTTACGTCAGACATATATTTGTTTGTAATTCCATTTATCCCTGCTTGTTTCTTGAGGAATTATGAGTTTAGAATGATTGGATAATTTAATCTCTTGGTCCAAATTTTCATAACAATTTGCAGAAAAATATCAACCATTCTTTATTAAATTAATTATGCCAAATATTAACAATAACAAACTCAACTCCATTGGGGATGAAGAGCAGGGGATCAATAAAAATAGCGGTGGTGTCGGAGGGGGCAGTGATGGGGTCGTATGGGATGGAGACGATAGTGAACTCGGTGAAGGAATCGCTCCAGACGACTTGCCTCCTCAGGAAAACCCTCTTGGAAATGTCATCAAAGATTTATTTTCATCTACAGATAATGACAGGAAAATAGTTGATCCTAAGGAGAAGGAGTTAAAATTATTCCCTTGTGAAGACCACTCACCCATAAGCTTCAATGGGCAACGGGGGGGTCCTACTGGGTTCTTTACAATTACGTCCGTGCAGCTAAGACGTTTCGATGTGACCAATCAATAACGTACACAACGCATGCAGACTTTACGTTTTTAGATAATTTAGTACCGTTACTGGAGCGGTGGCAGGGGCCATTATCGTTAAGTATTTATGCTCCAGGGACAGATTTTAATGAAACATTAACTCGAATCCTTTACCTTAGGGAATGTTTCTCCCCGTTGGTTAAAGACTATGTGACATTTCACTTATTTTTTGATAACAGACGCGTACCCAAGACAAAGATTCCTCTGGACCCTACAGCGACACAAATCAATTGCAGTGCTATGCCTCCCCCCACATTTGGAGACAACATTATAACCTACAAGAAGGCTAAAAAATTAGCCTACCCAGTGAATGTAGCTAGAAACGTTGCTCGTGAAATGGCAACTACACATCATTATACTCTTCCGAGTGATATTGAACTTTATCCGAATCCAAATCTAATTCCAGATTTTCTAGAAATGATCAAAAATAATGATACCAATTTACAGAGGCCGAATCCAAAAGTATTCGTACTAAGCATTTTCGAAGTAGAGGCTAATGTCACAAGCCTCCCCCAGGACAAGAGAGAATTACTTGGAATGCTGAAGGCCAAATCGGCAATTCCATTTCATAAATATGTTTGCTCTTACTGCCACCGCATTCCTAAGGCAAATGAATGGATGACCAGTCCGTTTCAAAGTGGATTGAGAGTATTTCATGTGGGAAAGAGACTCAGCATTGGGAGCCTATTTACATCGGAACGAAGTTTGACCCCACATACGACGAACGGCTCAGTTGGGAAGGTCGGAGTGATAAGATGACTCAGGTAAGTAAATCAGAGACCCCTAAACTTAAGATTGGTTTATTTATTAAGGATGGCGAATTAAAGCGAATTATTAACCTAAATATAGGTTTACATTCTCTGTGTTTTGGATTATGAATTCCATATTCTGGACAATGCATTCCTCGTCCATCGACCTGGAACCAAGAGGAAAAAGAAGAATCCCGGGGTTGCCAAACAAAACACAATGATAGCTAAAGTAATCTTACCCGAACTAAAGCTTATTTATGGAAATCGACCTGGTTGTTCTGTTTAAATACAAATAAAATTAGCCATTTAACTGTGAGTATTTAAAGTGCACAATTTAATTCAACTAAAAATTACAATTAATTGTTTCCTATATTCAATGTATCTCAGACTTTTCTCGCCTGGAAATTTTGTTTGATAAGATAACAAAGCATTGAATAACGGAATATATGCTCAGTCAATTGATTTAAATTTATGAAATAATCACCTTGCGTCTATTGTCTATATACGGTGTGGATGTTAACTTTTGTTTGTAAGTTAATTATCCAAGACTATTTAGAAACTAGTTATTTCTACATCTATATTATATTTCCGTTTAAAGGTAAGATAGATTTTTATACTCGACTGATTATCTATGTTTTCAAGTTCAAATTACTATTATATACATATATTACTATTAAAGTTTCTGTATTTCGGGAATTGAGATTGATTTTTCTATCTGATAAAAACATTTGCAATAAACGGGGCTTCCGTAGCTGCTTGGAGTAGTTTTTATTGTTGGTACTGATTTTTTGTAATTTATAAT
Source organism: Agrenia bidenticulata (assembly GCA_034694785.1). NCBI lineage: Eukaryota > Metazoa > Arthropoda > Collembola > Entomobryomorpha > Isotomidae > Agrenia > Agrenia bidenticulata. The sequence continues at coordinate 12,579 of JAQFYM010001142.1, read as the reverse complement.
CATTTTAACAGTATAGTTCTAATAGCTTTTAAATGGAAGACAATTTTTATACTCCACTGGTTGGTTATATATTATGTGCTCAGTAGTTCAGTTCTAATTTACTATAAGTATTGTCTCTGTTTCGGTAATTGAGTGTGATTTTAACATCTTATAAACACAATAAATAAAATATAATGACAAAAAATCAAAATGTTGATAACCTTATCCAACATGCACGCTGGTTTTTGACTAAATATCGCAAGAGGAGACATAACTAATTTACAGCTTCGATTGAAGTGTAGAAGCGGAACCAACCTTTTGCATGGATAAGAGAGTTTCTTGTAGAGCCTTTTTAAATTTCACAGCATTTGTTTCGGTGCTCGTATTGAAAGCTGAGATACCAAACACAATTTTACCCTTTAGAGGATTGTAGCAACACCCATATCCAGTAGAAGTTAGAGGCCCGTAGCACATAAATGCTTCAAATTGTGAAGGCACCTGTACGTATCAATCCATTAATATTTGTGTTTTATACTTTATACATTGCATTTTTTTAGTAGATCGAAAAACTACCTGACTAGTGGACAGGCGGAAGTTTGTAGATTGAGCAAACCCTTCATCAAGAAATAACTCTGGCACATCCATACCATTTTCAATAGCTATTTTTTTCAGGCCAAGAAGATGACGATCCACGCCATGTCCTCTGACAGCATCGGCTGCAAAGTTTTTATGACTTTCTACAGCTTTCTTCATCAATTTGAATTTATCTTGAAGGGAAAGTGATGAATCTAATAAACCTTTGGAAAATTCCAGAGAATCGATGGAACAGGATCGAATTGTTTCGGTTCTTCCTCCAATGAACATTCTAACCGATGCAGACTCATAGTGAGCGGTAGGAATTCCATGGACTTTATAGAACGCGGCTTGTATTGCAGTTTGAATGTAACTATCTGGACTCAACTTGCAGCTTTTGATGAATTCTCTTCCATATGTCTTGAATGTAAAGCATGACATGTCCAAATCTCGAATTAGCCTGTTTAATATTAAAGAAATTTACATAATGGCATACCTTTTCCGCAAATATTGTAAATACTTACGAGTCAAGACTGTCCTTTGCATCAGCGATTGCTGTGTTGATTTTCTTATCATTTAAGTTGAATTCCAGCAGCGATGGAGGGTGTGCAGAAACCATATTTTTTTCATTAATATCGAATGAAGAAGAGTCACTTGCCATGTACTGTACGATGAAGTCCATCATATTCGCAATTGGGGGACCTTCGGCAGGACTGTGTTCATAGGTCAGACCAACACCACCCTCGGTCCCAACGATAAATCCAATCGTCTTGTCAAACCACCTGTTTCCTGAATTCGTTCGATTTCCATGAACCATCTGAAGTGCAGCAATCGTTTGTTTTTGACTATGTTCAACATCTTCAACTCCAGGAGCCGCTGGATTGTCTTCTTTCGGTAAGCTAAACCATCGATTCGGGCGATCAATCGAAAGGATAAAAAGAGATTCTTCAATCGTTTGAAGAGATTGTTTATTGACTCGATCTTTTTTCAGTCGTTCGTTCACGCTGGCCCAGACGTCTCTATGCTCACTGGTTAAATATCCCAAAGGAATCCCACTAAGACCGGTTGTATCATCTACAAGATATTTTAGTTGCTTGTAAATTTCTAACGGTTCTAGAATTTTGCCTTTCGCATCGTAGACAGTTACTTTGTGAAAATAGTTCTTGTAAGCAACGACAATGTGCGTGCTTTTTGGATTGTAAACCAAGATGTCACGACCTAATGAAATAAAGGCGAAAATTTTAATCTAGTAAATATAATATAACTACCAAATGTCAATCAATACTGTACCAGGAGCAGGATTTCTGGTAGTTCCAAATATCTTTTCATACTGAGACATATCCAAGACCGTTTTGCCCATCATGTCTGGTTTTATTTCTCCGCTGTCAATCGAATCTTTGTAGCATATTGCACCGTGTATCATTTTGGTAGCATATGACAGTTGATCCTCAATAGATTTGAAGTTCTGAAGAGGAAATACCAGCCCAGGACTAGAGTGGACAACTACGGGGGATCTGAATTCTAGATATGCAGTAATCAACCACCACTCAGCCATCTGAAATACATAAAACCAAATTAAACAGAAGCTACCTTAATGACTTATTTCGTTCTTAGAGACATGCCCAATTTTCCATAGAATTAGCTCTGTTTTCCAACAACGCTTGTAGTTTCGGACCCAGCTTCGGATTCGTTCCAAATTCTTTGACTACATGAGTTGTCTTTTTGAAATCCTCATCCGACAATAACGGTTTAACACTTCTACAATTTAAACATTCATGAACATAATCATTTCGAGCAAGGAAACCTGCAACATTGTTCTCAAAATCCTAGAAAGAAATACCTCAGATATTTGGCCAAAGTATCGTTAAGTGGTGGAACAGGAAGCCGGGGTAGGCCTTCTTGTGTAGGAGCTGTGGCTACCTGAGCTTGCATAGCAAAGGCTGCGACTGACTGAGATGTCATTCGCAGACTTCCAGATTGAGATTTAAACAATCCTGGATTTGGCCGTATATTCAGACGATGTCCAGCAGTGGAACCAAAAGCAATTGGATGAGACATGAGTTTAAGGGAATTCATTATCTGTTTCCGAATCATTCCGAGCTAGTTAGGTTGCGTCTTCTGCTATGATTACAGTTACAGTTGTTTATATAATCCTAAATCAAAAATAAAACATTCAATATTGGTGGTACATAAATTAATGATCTTTAGTAGATGCCAGAAGTCATAACTGATGACTATTAAATCTGTATTTAATTTTATACACCCATTACTCCCTGAATCTTAAGTCTCAATTATTCACTGGTTCTGCATTTAAATTTAAGTACCTATTGTATCTGTTTTTTATTCATATGTAAGCTGTAAATTGTTAGGCCCAGATTCAATTAACATTTAGTTTCTGCATTATTTTGAAATGCAACTTACTTCCTCTATTTTCTGCTATTTAAATGTGAACTGCCTGGTGTCCAAAATACGAGTATCTTTCCTCCAATCTCCCAAACCTTCTACCTTCAATCGTTTTAAACCAGACTTCCGACTTATGACTTATTAGAACATTGATGTACTTAAAAAATATGAACTGAAACTTGGACCAACTTATTGTGTAGAGACTTGCGCCTGCAAATCTATCGATTTTCTCTTCACCCTTTCGGCTTTGAATTCAATCGATATCAAAATGTTAAAAAAGTTCAAGTAAAATTTCTCAATTGCTCAATGCCTTAAAATTAAAGGATAATAGGGTAATCAAATGAAAGGGTGTCAAAGTTGATAGAAAACTTACCAATTTTAGTAAAACCGTTGCCCGATTTATCCGATTTATCAGTCTTTTCTTAGTCACTTGTCAACAAGTAATTCAAAAGGAATGTTGAAACCTCCCGAACTCCATATGAACACGTAGGGAGAAAACTCTATGACTTTCTATTCCAACGCGCTAAATTTGAACTCTTTAGTTTTAATTTTAATAATTTAATAATTAATTTCTAAGGCTTTTAGAGCTGCAAATCCACCACATCAACACCCTTTAACTTGTAAATATTGTCATGCAGTAATAATAGCAGAACTATTTTATAGTATAATCATGACATTACCATCGTAGAGAGCCGATTTTGAATTGTTGACGTCTGCGTCTGAATCAAGAAGGAAGGTGGAAGGCAATTTTTTTTTCGTATTTTCTGTCTTGTGTCTTGCACTCTCTTGCGTAAATTCAATTAAATTTGGAAAACAATATATTGAGTATGGACGACGAAGTTGAAGGGGATGAAAACGTCATTTTAGATGTTTCAAATGTAACGCGAGTAGAGGATCTTCCGGATGAAACGCTGGAGGATATCTTCTCTCGGCTCTCGACCTATACGGATTTGGATAGTGTCAAATTCGTCTCTCGGCGATGGAATTTGATGGCTAAAAGTGAGTTGTTATTTTTAAGGACCTTGTTTCATTTAAATTCATAGAAATATCCTAGTAGAGGGGCTGAAGTATTTAGTGTAAACTTTTGTATTAATCATAATGTATGATGATCTGACAGAGGTGATTTCAAAGTTGAAGAGCATTTATGAGCAGTCGATAGTCACTGGAGATGTGGATTGTCAAGTCATTTCCGCTGTTTTAAATGAGTCAGGTCAGCAAGTACCTCCCGGCTCATGGATTTCAGAGAGATTTGGTCATATGGGATGCTATTATGGTATGATTATTGACTTCCGGGATTCTGATCGATGAAACTAGTTGTTTGTTTTGTTTGGCAACTAGATTAGTCTAAGATTTTGTAATTTTATATACGATTGACCGTTTTCTAATTCTATGCTGGTTGGTTATTCCGTAATGCACAGATAAAAACCTATACATCGTTGGAGGGACGACACATACACCTACGACCTTTAATGACATGTGGAGGTTTGATTTGAGTTTGCATACTTGGTCACGATGCCTTGCTTCTGGTCAATATCCGACACCCAAGGCATTAGCATCTGCTGTTCAATACAAAGACAATTTTGTTCTATTTGGAGGCTGGTCCCATCCTTCGCCTTACCCTCTAATGCAGGTATTCTGTAGTGCTCGTCAAATGTGAATTGCATTAATTTGCTCCGAAAATAAGTATGCACTTTTTCATTTAGCCGTGGAGGATTTTTGACGAATTGCATATCTATAATTTTTCTTCAAACCGATGGGCGCACATCATTACGGGTTTCAGTCCATTTCCTTCTGCAGGTCATTCTGCCTCTGTTCAAGGAGATAAAATGGTTGTTTTCGGTGGAAGAACATTTGATCAGAAAGAGCAGTCTTATCCTCTGTGAGTCATTCCTATTGTTGAATGAAACTAAATCATTGAATTGTTCAATTTAAGGTTAAGACAACTCAAGGTTTGAAAGATCAATTTTTAATTAGGTACTTCATTTCTTGTAGATCTAAGTCTGTATGGGTATTTGACTTCATCTTACAAGAGTGGTACCAGATGCAAACTGGTGAGGGCCCGTGTCCGGCTCCTAGATACGGTCAAACACAAATCAGTGTAGACGAAAGTCACGTCGTAGTTATTGGTGGCTGTGGTGGACCGAATCAAATATTCTCAGACGTATGGCTGCTCACGATTTCTGATTACTCAGGAAGGCGAAGAAGCACAGGGAAATGGGACCGTATTCAACTAGATAACTTGCACAGCTTTAGTCCCAATGATTTTCAGCATGCTGGAGCAAAGGTTGCTTTAATACTATATGCGAATTTTCTTATACTTTCATTTGAGTACATGAATTGTATTCAATTCAAACAATTTTGTAAATCCAGGTTGGAAGCAACATAGTCTTTTTTGAACGATCATCTCCAATTTCACCGTTCTTGGCGTTTCTACATTTTGATTCTCATAACTCTCTTCCTCCAGAACAGCACGGCATAGTATTCGAACCCTCACGATCTCGATATTTTCACTCTAGCTGCTCATCAGGATTAAGAAATAGCCATCCCTCGGCAACAATGTCAATATATACATTAAATATTGCCAAGGTAAGCCTAACCTGCTCAAAAATTGTTTTTATTGTTCCATACTCATTGAAAGATTAATTTAATGCAGATTCTAACGGAAAATACAGTATCATGGGTAAAAGAGAAGAATTCATTGAAACTTAGGCGACCCAACGAAAGGCTTTTGTACACAATGTCAAGCGGACGGGGAGAATTGGTCTTATTTGGAGGATTTTTTAAGGATCCAAATGGACATAGATGTCGTGTGTCTAATGACGTGTTTATTCTTAAACCATTGCACAAAATTTATTAAAACTATTATCTATCTATTTATTAATTACTTAATATTTTTGCTACTCTTGAGGCTCAATCGATAAATATTCTACTGATTAACTGTAACTCCAAATATACATCAAACTTTAGTAAAGTTACTTACTAAGTAAATATTTAGTAGGGATAGTTAAGGCTGGGATGTCTAGAGAAACTCGATCCAAACGGTCGGGGTCCCCTGAATCTTCCACCAGTACCTCTGGGTGACCAACCTCGGTTGGGGGATGAAAATCGATTTCCAAATGAATTCCTTGGGTCGAAAGCTGGTCTATAATATTGGGATCCTCGAGGTCTAAAACCATAACCCCGATTATTAAAGGATCCACGATTAGGCGGTGGTCCTTCCACTATACATCAACATTTTAGGGTGATTCGTAAATTTTAAATTTGTACACATTCGAAGTAAATTAAAGATCTAGACGAAGTTAAATTTTTGCCTTACTATATGGCCGCTTGGTAGACTGTCCTTGATCCTCAACTTTAACCTCTTCATTTTCTTCCAAACTTCTTTTGACCCCTCTAGCTTCACTCATCGGTCTGTCATTAGTTATAAACAACAAATTACGTATGCATTTTAGAAGTAATTTTACGAACTAGTGAGTATATAATTCTATGGTCATACCCCATCGATGGATCAGAGTCTGGAAAGTAATCTTGAACTGCTTCAAAATTACCATCTCTTTCATATGGATGTCTGTTATCACTTCCTTCTTGTGGATCATAATCTGTTCGGCTTAGTTCCACAACAATATTAACTAATTTCTGATCTAAATCTTGAAGTGGGAAAAAATTCTCTGGACTTTCCGCCACTCTGACAATGAGATTTTCAAGCGCTGGTCGTAATGCCACAATTGCAGCTGCATCACTTGGATTCATCCGCAGATTAATCCTTAAAATTTACAAGACATCAGTTACAGATAAAGATAAATGAAATGTTCTTTGTAGGTGATTAACTTACCAGCCATCCAAACGAACCATTTCATCTACAATTTCAACTTTACGAGATCCAAAAAGAAGAAGGTGAATCGGTGTCACCATAGTCATTTGCTTGCAGGAAATCGCTCTTGTACGGATCTACGTTAAGTGAAATATGTTTATTATGCGATGTAAAATAACTTTCGGAATGATTAGCATACCTTTTCTCCAAAAATAAAAAATGGATAGGGAAACTGCAATTCAAATCTTGAACAGTTTACAGATGCTTTGTGCACAAGTGCTGCTTTGGATTCGGTTGTCAAAACCTAATTATTGTAATGTAATAGCCAATCATCATTCATCATAAATAATATTTGAGATGTTTATCATATTTATGAGTTCGTAAATCGAAATTAAAAGAGATTCATACTGACCTTGCGCTTTTCAGTGTGGTAGCAAACATTAGGGTATAATCCAGCGCATAGTAGAGCAGCCAGTGTATCCAGAATAGGGGTTTTTTCTCGAAAACTTATCGAACAAGGAAGAACCTGTTCTTCAGGAAATCCGCACTGAATCAATACTTGAACGAGCTGACTCTACAATTTTTTCGTTAATTTATATTTATACATTTTGTATGAACATTTATATGGTAAGAATATTAAATAATGTTTTACTATTGCTGCAAAATGCAAATTACTTTAGCATCCGAAGTCACCCGAAGTGATGGTAGCGACAGCATTCGTTGTTGACAAAATTCTATTTCTGCTTGCTCACCTCTCTTATTTCGTTGATATTCCCACTGCTGGAATGCATTTAAAATTGCAAAATGATCCGAATGTCTATGTGCTCCAAAGGATCTCTGCTGAGGTGCTAGACGTTTGTTCTCAGGGCCTGCGTTATTTTAATCCTTCATACAGTACTTTCGGAAGTCTTGTAAGTTTTTGATGAAATTAAGTGTTTACCGAGATTAAATACTTCACTCAAATTAGAAGATTGAGCAGCAATGATAGCAAGCGGATCTGCACAAGAAAATAAAGCTCCTAGAACTATCATTTTCCCAAGTCTAGGGTCAACAGGTAATTTGGCTAGAATTTTTCCTAGCGCCGTCAGCTCTGCATGCTCGTCCAAACAGTTCAATTCTGCCATTAATTGAATATTATCGTATAAAGGAATACGTTTAATTCTAATAAAAATAGTAAAATTTGAGAATATTAAATCTTGTACCATTTAGTAATACTTGGGCTTCAATAACAGTATCTATTGGAGGTGGTTCTGGTGCTTTGCTTAAGAAATGGCCAATGCCTCCAAGCCGAAGCAGTTTAATAGTCAGAGCGATTTCATGAAGAGGCGTCCTCAGCATTTCTGGGGCCATATTTTCTTCCAAACTTGTAAATCGACGCTATATTTAAAAACATTAAATGATAGTTCAGTCAATTTATCTTTAACGAAAAATTAAATAAGACTTACTCGACTGCATAAATGATAACAAATCCCTTGTCGAACTCGACCTGCTCTACCTTTACGCTGCATCAAATTACTTTTAGAGGCCCAAACTGTCGCAAAAGTGGTCATGTTGTTGTGTGAAGTGAAGAGTTTGACTTTAGCTTTGCACGAATCGATGACGAAAACAACATCATCAATTGTGATTGAAGTTTCAGCAATATTTGTTGATAGAATTATCTAAAAGCAGATAATACCCAAATAGTAAATACTCAGAAGACAATGTAGGTTGTAGATTTAAATGAATCAATTATAGTGTCTTATGGTACCTTCGTTACATGGCTTTCAACAGGATGAAATACTCGATGTTGGTCTTCTCGTGGAAGTTGTGAATGCAATGGTAGTAGTAGGTATGCCTGAGAACCTAGTATACCACCACGAAGAATATGATTTGAAGTTAAATGTCTTATATAAATATTGAAGAAATGAAATCTAGCTGAACGAATTTACCAAAAAGTGGATGGTCCTGTAAATATTTGAGCAAACTGAATATATTGTTCCAACCGGGCAGAAATATCAAAATGGATCCAGCTGTACGTAGGTTTTTAATATGAGTCAATAGGGCTCCAATTAATTCGAAACTAAAGTCCCTTTCTTGCATCTGTGACATTGCATGGACTGTGTTATCAGAGTATCCACTTCCATTCAGTAGAATATTAAGGTTGTCGTCCGTTGGTGCACCAGCATCAGCATCCCCGTCTTCCTGTTTTCTCTTCTTATTCCGTCTGTGAATGAATAAGTTGTAACATCGTTTTATCAAACAAAGTTTATAGACTTGAATTAAAACTTGCTAAGAAATACTATTAACCGAATAGAATCTGTAGAGGGAGAGAAATTCAGCATCTCTACAACATCTTCCAGAAAATATGTTTCTACGGGAAATTCTCTTCCCTCAATATGAATCACGGGACAAGAGTTGAAGAACTGAGTGAATAGAGTGACATCAATCGTAGCTGACATCAAGATAACCCGTAAATCTGGATACACAGATAACATGTCTCGGAGGACAATTAGAAGAAAATCTGTGTTTATGTCTCGCTCATGAATTTCATCTACAATGACATGCGATACTCCTCGAAGTCCTGCTTCTAACTTTCTTAAAAGAACCCCTGTTGATCAAAGTAAAACTAGTAAATTGTCGTTCATTGAAATTGGATGATTGATTTTACAAAAACACTGAAAAAAATTACCCACTGTGCAGAAAAGAATGGAAGCGTAAGGTCGAGGAAGGCATGATTCAAAACGAACGCTGTATCCAGTCGTTTGGCCTAAATCTTCCCCTCGCTCGTTCGCAATTCGCTCAGCTATGGAAATTGCCGATATCCTACGAGGCTGAGTTATTATAATATTTGCATATGCTCCTTGTCCAGATAGAATGTAATCGTCCAGAATAAACTGGCAGATCTTCAAACGACAATCGAAGCAAAAGTTAGAAAACTACCCTATTTAAATTGAACTTGAACTACATACGTACCTGTGTGGTTTTACCACTTCCAGTTTCTCCCTAGAATTAAAAAACTCATTAGTCAAGAATATTATCTAATAATAAAACAAGTTTCTGTATTCAATGCTACCTTGACCAAAATTATCTGGTGCTCCCCAATGGCTTCCATTAATTCGCCCCTCTTTAAATAAACTGGAAGCTTAGATCGCACCGCAAGCATTTCTTGGACATGTTTATTCATCTCTTGCTGCTGTCGAAAACTCTCTAGAAATTCGTTACTAAGTTGATCTAAGCTGGCCTATAATTTTCAGAATAAATACAATAGGAATTAGGATAACCATACTACTAGTTTGTATTAACAATAGGTAAGCATACGGTTGACATGTGTCCTTCGTCGATGTTACAAGAAGTCCAAGGGTTCCAGTTGGGGAGTGGAGGAGACCAAGATACGATTCCATCTTTTGATTGGTTTGAGTTATTTTCATATTTTAAGGGAGCTTTCTTGCTGGTATCTGACAGTAACGAAATTCCCGTGGATCCTTCGTCTAGTTGTGGAGTATCCATCTCGAATTGCTACTCGAAATAATTTCCGACAACGTAAATATTCACACATCTATAATATGATGCCTTTAAAAATCAATTTAAAAACGTAAGCTTACTCTGGGAGTTATGTTTAATTCTTTAAGAACAGAATGAACACCTTGTATCAAGTTTTGGTCAACGTTTACTTCAAACTGTTTCATCGACTCAGCTTCTTTTGGTCGTTTTAATGTTCCAGTAAATGCCTCAATAACCCCCAAATGAAATAGTTGGCGTACCATTGAAAGCGCACAACCCTTTGATGAAGTTTGCTTTGTAGAGCCCGTGTCAGAAGCATGGATATCTTAAAAAAATATACATTATTTCTTATTTCATTCCGATTTTTGAAAACGTTCTGATGTTGTAATGTTCCATTAAAATAGTATTCTACTAACTTACTTCTTCCAAGATCTCTCACGTAAATGGTTAGGTCTGCTCGAAAACTCCTATAAATTAGAGTTCAAGGGTTAATTTATGTGACTCACAAAACTATATGTCTATAGATCGTATCGACTTGGAGATATCTGGTTAAAAGAACATCCATATAAATTATTCAAAATCAAAATGGGGTTTGAAACATGTTCGAACAATCACTTACTGTTTTCATGCCTGTCTACAATTGCATGTTCCAAATCTCAGCCAAGTGTCCATCAAAATCGAGAAAGGGTACGTTATAATTTTCCGTTTAATTGGCATTTAAAACCTAAAAAGGATAAATATTTGAAAACTGAAATTTTTTGTGGTGGACACACGGCTGAGACTCCAATGGAACGAATGATTTAGCATGTCTGAATCCAATTTCCACAACTGGCAACGAAACGCAGTTGTGGAAATCGGATTCATTGATTCATACATAATTTTTAATAAAAAAAACTCTATTACAGGCGGCTACAAAACTACAAAAGGCCTATTTGTTAGCTTATAATGTCAAAAAGAGTTAACCTGAACATATCTTATTGATCACCATCAATACATATATAAATTCAATTTAAGGGAAAACCTGAAGATATCGAATCCAAGATATTTTTAGGCTCACGCTTTTTGACTAATATAAGAATATGACCAGAAGGAGCCGAACCCCTAATAGGTTATTAAAATCGTAATCCACCTACTTCACCAAAATTAAATTCACCTTGAGTGATCCGGGCCAACTGTACTATATTTATAATCAGCCTTGATCTTGTTCATTTGAAAATACTGATGCAAACGTGATTTTGCATTTTCAAACGTCCAATTCCCGTGTATAGAAGAATTTAAATCTAAATCTTCAGCATCGGCAACTTTAACAGCATCCATAATGGGAAAGGGAACTCGTCCATCTGGTCTCCTGCGAAAAATTTAAAATTAAGTTTAACCCAAATATGCCGATTAGGTTTTTGAAATCCTCCACAAAAAAATATAGAAAAAATTCGAAAACAATCATTACAGATAACTTCGTCCCATGTCCCCGGGACCTTGACCTCCTTGAAACACCGGCCGAGGATTATAAAATTGAGATTCATTGTATGGGCCTGCTGTTGGCTCTGGAACTGATGGAGTAAAAGCAAGTGTCTAAAATGGAATTTAATATTTAATTGATGTGCTTCAAGTCACAAATATTGTTTATATATATTGAAATTAAAAAATAGCATATGATGGAAGATGGAACCTGATCTGAGACTTCTTGAGGATTGATTTTTCCACTTCGAATAAGGAACTGAATGAAGTCCCTAGCAGCGTTGGTCTGTGCATCTTTTTTATTCGTCGAATTTCCAACTCCGACATAAGGGAATCCTTCAGCCTTAAGTTCACATAGAAATCGTTGACGTGTCTTCAGCCCTTGAAATAAAATAGGCCGGCACCGTCAAAACCACTGATATAATTTTAATCCATTCCTCTAACCTATATTTAAATGAATACATCACCTACATACCTATGATTCTTACGCTGTAATCTGGAACAACCTTTGACTTGCCAAGCCAAGCGTACAGAAACGATTTCGCTTCTATTTGATCTGCCATTCTTTGTTCGTCAGATATTTTGCTTTCAGAAATTTATCAGTTAAAATCTTAAAAAAATCTGATTTCTATTATGAATTCAGAATTCAGACAGATATTTCATTTGAATACAAGTGTATAGTGTACTACAAGTACTACGAGATGTGGGATTAGAGAAGAGAGCGGATTGGACAATGAGAAAATTTAGCCGACACCCGACAGGCAGCGCCCGACAGTTCAGCTTAGCCACCCGACAGAAGGCGGCGGGCTGAAGTTACCCGACAGGCTATATTTAAGATGGAAAATGACCCGACAACACTTATTAACCCTTTCGAT
>JAQFYM010001141.1:0-38978 GCA_034694785.1 Agrenia bidenticulata | reverse complement strand
CACTGCTTCCAAAAGTTGTTTTCCACGCACTCTTTATTCCTTTGGAAGCCGTAGGAGACGGTGTAGTCTCCGGTTGCAGGTGGAGGATTGTTATAAATCAGGAGGACTTGAGACTCATCCCTTCTGTCAACTTGCTCAACGTCCCTAGGGTCTGGAAGGGCTATAGGGCTTATGGTATGTGGGATTAGTCCCACTTTCAGGATCTTTTGGTTCGCGTAGTCGTGGGTTATGTTGCATTGTTGGTAGACTTGACCCCATTCCTTTACATCTGCCGAAATATTTCTCATGTCACTTGGTTGATTGGACTAAAAATCTTTTCGTAGAGGGAGTGTTCCGAAGTTCCAAAAACTTACCTTTGAATGATGTGAAGTAGAAGAGATCGTCGTGCCAGGATTGGACGCAATGGAAGGAACCTATTTAAAATTCATTTTAATCTAGTCTCGGAAATCTATTCTAAAATTATCTTGTCATTGGAATGGATTTTTACCTTGGAGATGGACAAGATATAAAATCCCTACCCATACTGTTGATGACTTGATTCGATTAGCATTAGGCATTATTCCTAGTTACTTCCGTTTTGAAGAACTGTCTTCCTGCCAGTCCAAGGTAACTTTACTTCTGCTTTTCTCCTACCTGCTTATGACAACTTTAAATTCACGAATATTTCCTACTGATATTTCAAAATCTGTAGCAATGTGTTTCGAAAATTCAGTTACAGATTTTTGAACCAGGGACCCAGAGCATGATTCCTTGACCCAGGGTATTTCAAATAAACTAAACCATATGAAGAGGACGCACGTTGTCAAGGAATCATGAGATTAGCCCTCATAAAGGTTTCAAAAGGCCCAATTATTTATAAGTAAACTATTACAGATGCGCAAGATTAATAGACTCTACTTGTCCCTAGAGGTTACGACAAATGGAAATATTTCGAAAAATAACAACTTTTGAAACTGGGAGGACAAGTGTCCTCCCAGAGCGTAAGATTAATAGTAAAAATTTATTTAAGAATGAAATCAATTTGGAGTTTATGAATGACATCAAAGATTTTAAAATTTCATGCTTAGTTTGTTATCTTGTCCATTTATCTTGACAGATGCGGTTTGTGATTCAAAAACATGAACCTGCATTTTTTCTCAGCCTAGTTATTTCATCCTCGAATAATTATGGGTTAGCTTACTGCACATGAAAAGATGAGCTTCTGGTTTTGGTGCTGAATTGGTAAAAAAACGACTACATCTGCAAAATGCAAATGCATAATAACCTCCTTGTCCAATCTCCACTTGGGATTATCTCTCAAAATTAGTTGCATTATTCATTAACTTCAACGCGGTTCACTAGTTCCTATTCAAAGTGGATTCAACCAACTCTATTTACGCAGCAAATTACTATCTCTTATTTATTTAAAAACAAACTTGGACCATACGTAATTCCTGGTGATCAATAAAATATTCAATTTAACCTGCTCCTCCTCCATTACTCGTTTCTTCCTCCAAAGTCGATAAGCTCGATATGTCAAAGTTCATAGTTCTACTCACTGCGTTAACCTGTTGGATTTTGTTAGTTCAACTAGACGGTACTTGGGAATTTTTAATTGATTCTTTACTCAACAGCTTTCAATTATATATCTGCAATATCTACTTCTGGCTTGATTTAAAAAATTATTAGATGGCCGAGTGGATGCCCAAATGGAGCCGAGTATCAGGTGTACAAGATGCCCTGCTAATTGCCAGAGTGATTACGATTTTTTTATATAAAGTTATGGAGTATTTTACTCATCTGAAATTTTTTACAGCTGACCAATTAGAAAACAAATGTAAAAACTATAATTTTTGAAATAATTACCAGGCTTGTATGGCTACCCGTTATCATGCCACAACGCTTGTCGCAGCTACAACACCAGGTTCACCGTAGTCCAGTGCGAAAGTGGACGTTGCAATTGCAAGCAAGCCTCCAACGGTACAGCTGCAGCAGTAGCTACCAACGCTATTCGACCTAGTTCAGGCTAGGATTTGTATTTTCCGATTTTATATCATCGGCAGATGGTAAATAGAATCTAGATATGCATTATATTTGTAATTTACTGCTATGAATAAATGATTCCAAAGATCCAAGAGAGTTTTTTTTAACTTTGACTGGAATAGAAGCTCATTTTTATTTGTCAATAAAAAATGAGACAAGTGCTATTTGGGATAAAGACCGATTAGAACTCATAATAATTTAAGAGTGTTCTGGATAGAAAAACATGACTATTTGTCCACAATATTAAAAGAACAATGAAGAAAAACGTTTAGAAAGAGTGGGAGGAAAACCTTTGAAAAGACATTTTAGAAGGGTTGGACGTTATGGGGAATTTAGTGAACCAAGACTGGTCCGTGAGCGATGACTGGGGCAGTTCGGATCACGGTTGGGACGGCATGGACGGAGTGAAGAACTGGAGCGGCATGGACGACCTGGAATTAGTTTGACATGTTGATAAGTTCATATCAGAGGGGGTTTCTTTAATTAATTGTGTTTGGACTTACTGGGACGGCCAACTTGGCAGCTGGGGCTCTGTAGGAGAAAGATGAAGATTGGGCAACTGGGACGATGGTCTTAACGACTGGAGCAGCGTGATACTATTTAATTATTTAAAGGTCAATTAGAAAGCTATATGAGAGTTGGATAAAATGGTAAATAAATAAGGTAAACTTACAACTTGAACAGCTGGGGCAGCATGGACGGTGTGGACCACTGGGGCAGCATGGACAGTGTGGACCACTGGGGAGACTCCGATGAGTCCAGCGCTGGCAACAGCCAAAACGGCGAAAAGGGCAACGGTAACCTGATTTTCAAAATGATGAAAAAATGTAATGAAATTGAACTAAAAACTCTGCAAATTCCCTGAAATATCCTGTTAAATTCCTGAGAAACTTACGGCTTGCATGATGAAGAGTTGTTGTAGAGGATTTGTGAAGACACAAGGGATTGTTTGAAATATGTTGAGAGGAGATTGAGTGAAGGAATGATACTGATTCTAAACTGATTTCAAAGGGGCTTATATACTTCCAAGACACCTTAGGTGGCTATCTACACACTCTTCAGAGAGAGTTCCATGTTGTAAACGAGTAGCCAGTTCACAAGCCTCAAGATCAGTAAGCAACAAAAAAACAACAAGGCAAGACACCAACGTTGACTGGAGGTGAGTGTATTTTTATATTATACAGTATGAACTGCTATATGACATGCTATTAGGATTGGATTAATTTATTCCAACATGTTTGACCCTCAAGCAGAAGTTGCTTTAAAGTTAAAGGCCTTATAAGACTTATAAGAGAGTTAGGAAGATTCATGAGTGGATTTTTTTAATGACTGAGAAGTTGTACGGCAGCCAAGTCCCTTGACCATCAAACCATTCGGTCTTGAGCATCGAGGGATTCATTTCCTAATTCGTATGGGAAATAAAGCTGATATATCTCTTTGCTAACAATGAGAGGATGAAAGTCGTAAAGCCATTAAGGAGTCACTTTTAATCGAGGATGATTTGCTGTATCGGCCAACACATTGTTATGAATGTGTGTATAGTCCACACCTTATTTGGCTGAGTTGTATCAGAGAGATGATCTCTCAAGGTGAAACTTGTAGAGCTGGAGATTTTTAATTACTCTGGTTGAGTGGTCTAATGTATTTTGGAAATTCTATTTTTTATTACTAATTAGAGTTTAGTAATGATGAGAACCTTAAGATTAGATATGTTTAAGGATAGTGTGAGCAAGTTTGGGAGTTAATTAGTATTTTAATTTTTTTAAATTTTTTTTAAAATACAATAGAAGAAGGGAAAAATTTCCAGGAGTTCCGGTTACGCGTGGCTGCGCATTAATTTTTTTTAAATCAAGACTTCCTTATCCAGGTTACACGTGGATAAGGTCAACATTTAGACTGACCTTGAACTTATCCAGGTAGTTTATGGATTTATTTTAATTAGGGTTAAGTCAATTAATCCAGAAACTGGTTTCTATTATACATTGTGTAGTAATACGCACTTTTTCATCAACTGGAATTACCCAGAGGTACCGGAGTTTTTGTTTTCAGCTTTGTGATGTTTATGCGTATTCTCAAGGCTTTATTCATACTTGTAATATGAGTTACAAAGATTTGACACATGGACTAATCAAAATTAGTTTTGTTTGTAATATTTTATTTTGCATTTGGGAATGAATTTATTTGATTACATTCCTTATTGAAAACTTATCTAATACAAAGTAGAGAATGGCTCGTAGTTATAATTAATGTTCTAGTTACTGCCTCTCATGTCTTTCACTGCTGTGAGAAACCTTAATAAATCATGGAGCAATATGCTACTGTCAAGAAATATTTTGGCTCTTATTATTGGTGAAGGGTAAGGTGAAGTTTTCCCGTTCACGGTCTTTTTTTTAGTTTTTGGAATCATTTTGGATTTTTATTCCTTAGAAAAAAGGACAATCATCGTCAACTTTAATTAATACATTAAAGTGACAGTCTTTAGTGTCAAGGTCCACTTGTAATAATGGGGCTGTTAATGGTATTATGCGTTACGCTTCTTTTT
Organism: Agrenia bidenticulata; assembly: GCA_034694785.1. Lineage (NCBI taxonomy): Eukaryota > Metazoa > Arthropoda > Collembola > Entomobryomorpha > Isotomidae > Agrenia > Agrenia bidenticulata. Next base: position 34,414 of record JAQFYM010001141.1, on the reverse strand, counting down.
TTTCTACGACGTAGGTTCACAGCGTCTATTTTAATATTGAAATCAAGTCTATCTCCGTCTTGATCATTTCGTCCCTAAGTGTGTAGTCTTTATGACACTGGCTAATCATGCAAATTTATGTTTTACGACATACATAATGACCGTGTCCCTTGAAATAGTAGTCTACAATATATACACATTGTTTTGATTGATTTGATATGTAAACATGTCTCCTTATGTAGTTAATTGAATATCAAAAATCTCGAAAAGTTCTAACTACCCTAGACATCTATTCTGCTTTCAAAACGTCTTTCAAATATCCACGATACAACGACATTAGTATTTTAATTTTTTTAATTTAATAAAAAATTACAATAGAAGATGGAAAACTTTCCAGGAGTTCCGGCTACCTATAATCGTTTTAAGGAATTTAATATAAATTGTCCAGTTCAAGATCAAACTGGAATATTAAAATGGAAATAGTAAAAAAAAATCTTGCAACTGTCAAAAACAGGAAAATGAAGTGAGTCCGTCATTCCGTGTCAAGATAAATGAATGAGGAAGCTAGGAAACAAGGAACAACTTAATAAGAAAACTAGATTTTAAAAGTTGAATGAAAAGTGGTAATCCTCTTCAGACTTGATAGAGTCAAGTCATGCGTTAGAGTTTAGATGAATGTCTTGTTTGGCTGAATAACTTGATTGGCTTGTCTTTTCAAGGTATTTCCGTATATTCTTGTCTTACAAGTCACCACACTCTTACTTTCTTATGCATTACTGTAAGTGTAGCTTGTGTATGATCGAATTGGCTATCTCACTCTTCTCATCATGGCTATACACGGCCTTTAAAGAATTACTGATGATTTCGCAAGACAAGGAGATATGTTAACAAGTTTCAATTTGAAACTTGCAAAAAATACCAAGTCCGACACCCCCGCATAGTTTCACACATGTTTACAATTGTAAAAACAGTAAAAAAAAAATCAGTTCATACACATAAAAATTGTAGCAAAGAGGATGATGATATGATGCCACTTATCCAATTTTTTTGATTTCCAAATATTTGTGTCAATTTGGAGATTAATTTATGGAGTGGGAAGATGCTGACCTTGTTAAGTAATATAAATCGATTATAAACACATCTGCTATGAATGAATGTAACATGGACAAACTAATTAAGATAAGCATTGATTATCTCAAGACACCAACAAAAATTTAAAACAACGAAATAAGTAAACGAAGACTCGACGAGCGTCAAAATTTAAATTCTCCAACTATGTTTGACAAAATCTGTCTGATCTCATCAGCAATCAGCATCACCTTGCGTTTTTTTTATAACGTGGTATTCATTGACCTTAACTCATTCATCGTGACCTGACCTATCGATAGAGACAGACAGTAGAGCATGTCCCAAGGGCACTGAGGAGGATAACCTTTTTTTTGTTTGAAATGTCTCCAATTGTCTAGCTGTCTAATTGTCTCCAATGCAAATACTAGTTTGTCTTTGCTCAAAAAGTAAAGTCTAATGGAATTAATTAATGTAGACTAATGAAATGAGCTTGAAATTTCCAGTTTGTAAAATATATTTGGATCTGTTGTCAACAAAGGGATTACCTTGATATTTATTGCGCATTTCATAATGGTTATCTAATCCCAAAATGAGGCATTTCTCCCTTGAAATATTGGATATTTTTTTATATATAAGCAGAAAAACTCATCAGCTAATTCATTCAATCTTCTACTAAATAAAACAATCTACTACTACACTTCCATTTTCAATCCAAAATTAACAAAATCTTTCAAAATGAACGCTGTGAGTTTTCAACATGTATTAAAAAAAAAAACATAAAATCCTAACTAATTTTTTGTTTTCTTTCAGTTTGCCATTGTTCTGTTTGCCATCTTGGCCGTCACCAATGCTGGAGTTATCCATCAGACTGTTCCGGTGGGTCATCATGATGTGTCAGTATTGCACACCCTGCATGCCACCCCTGTGATCACCAGAGTTGTCCCCGCTGCCCAGTCCTCATCCTTCTCATACAGGTAGGGTGAAACTTTACTTAATTGGGAATCTTAATTGTAGTTTAAACCATAATTAAAAATTCACTCCTCTAATTAATTCCCATTTTTCAGAGCTCCAGCAGCTCAACTGGCTGTCCCGGTCATAGCTCATCATCCCGTTGCAGTCCATGCAGTTCACGCCGTCCACACCCCCGTGGTTGCTCATCAAGTCCATCAAGTTACACCCCTTGTCATGCACCACGTCCTTCTTCATTAATACTCCTCTTTAATTGTCAATTTAGAGTTATTTATAATCTACGATTCACATAGCTTTGAATATTTATTATTTGACATGAATTTTTGAATAAAATTTCAAATCCTGCAGTCGGACCAATTTATAATTTGAAAAATACAACTTGGAAATTTTTTTCATGCATTTGGAATCTCAGAGTTAAGTTAAGTTCTTCAAAGCTTCAGACGTCATTTGTCTGTCGTCTGCAAGGAGTTGAATTACCAATTACCATACTAGGATTGTCATTGTGTTGTGCAGTACTGAAGTGTGGGCTGTAGACTTGTGAAGTATTAGGAAAGACAAAGAACAATTTGTTGACTGGGACGCAAGGATAAGTGAAGGTGGTTATCCTATGCTACATTATGCTTATCAACAATAGAGTGGAATAGTTTGAGGTACATTTTCAGGGTGAAGACAGCAGGAGCTGTCAATAAATATTTTATGGACGCATTTGCCTTCAAAGAATTTTGTGTTCATATAGAAGTGCAGAGTTGCAGAGTGGTACTAGAAACCCAGTAGTGGTAATAATAGTGGTCATAAGTTGTCAACAGCATTTGATCCATTTACATTTGTTTGTGTGGTTTTTACTTGAGAAATTGAAAGTAAAATCTTCCATGACCTTTCCAAGATAAGAGCCATTGAATCTTCCTTTGTAAACCTTCACCTTCATTGATGAATTACAATTAAGAAGGCTGAGGAACACTATGTATGATCGTATTGTCATAGTCTGGCTAGCCGACAAGATAATTCACAAGACGAGATGATTTCGTTTTTTAAATAAATTATTGGGAGATTTTCGAATAATTTTAGCTCATCAAATTCATCGTTGATTCAGTGTTGTACGTCAACAGAAGAAATTCCGGAAAATTATACATTAAGCTAAGTGTTAAATGTTCCAATATAACTCTGCAGTTTTTTCTCAAATCTCTTACAAGTATTAAACTCGAAGCACATAAGTCTCACCTGCCTCATGAAACCATTTCAAGGTCCTAAGCCCTCGATAAATTTAATTGTTCTACCTGCTTAACAAACATGTTAATAATAGCCACTCCCCTGAAAAATCCTTTGGTCAATTATTCACAAATTATCTTTGAAACTTATTATCATTTAAAAAGTTTTTAAATAGAATTCCAATCATGAGTCTGATGACTGGTGAAGCCTTTTCCAATCTTCCCATCCTCCCCGGGTTTGTGCATGAAAAAAAGCCTGTTGAAGTTTTTTTTTTTGAAACTGTTAAATTCCAAAAAAAAATTGATTTGTCTCAACGAATCACGAATCCCAAATGGATAAAGAAATAATTTAGGCAATTAAACACTTGAAATAAACAATTAAAAGATAAGAGACGAAATATATTTCATCAAAGTAGGTAGACACGAAATAGAGATTGACGAGCGGGAAGTTTGAATTTTATTTTTAAAGGATGAATTTTTACTTTTCTCCAGCAATCTGTTGAACAATTCAGAGAGCGGAGGTTTATGTAATTATAATCGTTTTGTTAATTGTAATTTAGTAATTGAAAAGTCTATAATTTCTAAAAACCCATTAGTCTAAAGTCTGGGAAGTGATCTTAGCTGATAATCAATACAAGATTGGGTCAGGATTTCACATTTAAGTAATCAAAACTAAAGGAAAACGCTCCAAAATGCTCTCAGATTTGACGGAGGACTTTTTCTTCGACGAGGACAAACTGTGAATTTCAAATCTTATTTTTAATCATTTAAATTTAAATAACTAAATAATCGTGATTTTTAGCGTTTAGAAAGGCAGTAAAGTTTGTATGTCGACACTGTACACGTAAAGTTTAAGTCAACAATAGCGGAACCTGCTGCATGCGAGGATTCTGACTTTGATTAAATATTAATTAGTTCAGCCCTGGTATAATATCATTTATTTTTAAATATGTAATTTATTATTTGCAACACAAGATTCATTTTATTTTGACAGATTTTCTCCTAATTTTTCTATTGTTTTATTTGGTTTTTAAGTAATTAATTTCCATGTCTCGCCATCTTAATTTTGATCGAATGCTGGACCCTCTCCTGCCATTTGGTTACACATACCCTGATTATTACGATTCTGAAGGTTATCCTCGCCTCGCTGAAAATACAATGTATGTGTCCCGTTTGACCTCCAATATTATTACAGTTCAAGTATATATGCTTTGCCTGACCAGCCCTGGATAAGTTTTTCGATCAAGCGCTTTACATACATTTCTTACTGTTCCAGCTTTAGAAGTTTCCCAGGGGGGTCATATAATCTCTTTGAATTGTTTCATGCTTCTTAATTGTTATGCCTTTCGACATGTCGGATTTTATTTCAAGTACATAAGCGAACTGATTAATACTAGATACAATCACTTTTAACTGTGTGTCTGTATTCCATGTGTGGGAATGTTCTTTAAACATGACCGATTATTCCTAATCAGGAAGCCACAGCATCCGAAACCGCAAACTAATACGTCTAAATCAACACCAGCTTTGAATGAATGGGAACAAACTCCTCTTCTGCAGCTTACTGACTGCGAATTTAATATCCGTACTCCTTCCGATGTCATTATGACTCAAGGCGAGTTGGTTGACCCGATAGATGACCTGCTTCAAGAGGAAGGTCATTTTGATGAAGGGGCTGATATTTTACCTCTGAGCTTGGACGATGACTCTAATCCGCTATATTTCTTTCGATCTAACTCTCTTCTTTCTCAGCATGATGATATGTAATACGGAATTTCTTACTGTTGTAAATCTGTAAAACAAAAGTTGATGTCCACGTTGTGGTATTGATTGCAGTATTATTCAATTGTAGATAGTGGAATAAGGGCATAGAATTTTAGGAGTAGCGGAGTATGGCTTTTATACATGTTTGTACTCCCAGATGGATACAATTGAAATTGTTGAATTAATTCCTTACAGGGGCCTTAAGATTACTTCGGGATCTGTGACAATCCAAAAGGATGAAAATACGAATATGATTGGAATTAGTATTGGTGGGGGAGCCCCGAACTGCCCTTGTCTGTACATTGTTCAAGTTTTTGATAACACACCCGCTGCCAAAGATGGGACCCTTCAAAGTGGGGATGAGATCACTGGAGTAAATAACCAGTCTGTTAAGGGGAAAACTAAAGTCGAAGTTGCAAAAATGATTCAAAACATCAAGGTTTGACTTTTTTATGGTTAGCATTTTACTTGATTTTACCTCTGTCAAGCACTTAAATCCTTGTTTGGTTTCTGCAGGGCGAAGCAACGATAGGATATAATAAGCTGCATGCCGACGCAGCTCAAGGCAAAAGCTTGGACATAATTTTGAAAAAAGTCAAACACCGTCTTGTAGAGAATATGAGTTCAGCAACTGCAGATGCTTTAGGACTCTCTCGAGCCATTTTGTGCAACGACAATCTAATCAAGAAGTTATCGGAACTACAGAGAACTGAAGTGATGTACCGTGGATTAGTAGAACACACCCAGAGGCTTCTTCGGGCTTATCTTGAGTTACTGAGGGTAGTGAAGATGTTTGCCGAGTGTTTCGCGCAGATCGGAGTTCGTGAACCTCAACCTAGAGCTTCCTTGGCTTTCACTCAGTTTGCAGATTATCATAGAAATATTGAAAAGCGAGGAGTCGAGATGGTTAAGCAACTAAAACCTGTAACTTATTTTTGATAATTTTTTTATTTCATCATGTTTTAATTGGGATTCTGGATGAAACGGTTTGGCTTATATTAGTTTTAATTTGATAATCTAGGTCTTATCTGACTTGGGAACATATCTTTACAAAGCCATTCCCGACACCAAATTGACGATTGGAAAGTATGCTGATGCAAAGTTTGAGTATTTGTCTTTCTGTTTGAAAGTTAAAGAGATGGATGATGAAGAGTTTAATTATGCGTCGGTTCAAGAGCCTCTTTATCGTGTGGAAACGGGAAATTATGAATATCGGTAAGGAGATGGTTTTAAAGTGTAAACTTATTTCTTCCTTATTAACAAAAATACATTGAAAATGTACGTTCTATAACCAGCTTGGTCCTACGATGCCGCCAAGAAGCTCGTGGCAGGTTCGCGCAGTTACGATCTGATGTTCAAGTTAAGCTGGAATTGTTGGACAATAAACACGTTCAAGACGTGGCGTCTCAGCTCCAGCGTTTGTCGAAAGGTCTTGCTGACTTCTATGATGAGATTCATCGAATAAGCAAGGAAAATGAAAACTTATTCCCCGTGGAAGTTGATTTGACGGACAGCGCTTTTATCTATGACAAAAGCTTTGAAATTCTTCCTCCAGACGAAGACAATGATGAGAATTCTGCTGAAGATTGAAATATCAGCAGGAAAGAATCTGCACTTGAAACATCCCTGGATTTGCGCTTATGCTTTTACAAATACACATTCCATTTCATTATATACCACCAAATTAGAAAGAATCTAGTCTTTTTGCAATATCAATTTATTACTGTAGATGACATTTGAAATGCAACCTAATTTTAAATCATTTTGCTCTTGAATCTCCAACCAAATTGAAATCTAGTCATTTAAAAAATAAAAGTAACTACCAATCTAATATTTCAGTTTCATTTCCATTTTTATCGTGGAATCAATTTCTTTCATCTAGACAAGGGTATTCCTACGGTAATTACTTGTCATCATATTTTACGCACGTCGGGGTAGAAAAATTTGCCGCGATAACCGTAGCAACGATGCCTACTTTTATTTGTAAAATAATAAAAAGGTAACCAGACTTCAGTCAGCAATTCTAAACTTTCTGCGTGATTCAAATCGAAAGAAAATTCGCTCAATTACATCAGACCGGAAGCTCGATAAGAATAGTGTCCACATCCTCTGGAGCTTCAGAAGAACCTAAGGATCCTGTGTGTTACAATCTTCGACTTACAAATAAGGTAGTTCACATTTAATAGTTCAGTTATCACTTATCCCACCAATTATCAAAATTTTACAAATAATATAATTTCTAGATGTTGAAGCTGGTACTTCTTTTGGGACTTACTCTGGTATTCTTTGTCATCACTCCTGCAACGTTCGGATTTCAAGACGATGTGGATAAGGCTAAACTCGTACTAGCCAAACTGAAAGAGATACCGCAAAATGTCACCGAGAATGGAACGTGTAATGGTGATCCCACTGCTCTCGCTCAGTTGACGAGTATGGTGGACGCGGGTGCTGCGACTACTGACCCTAAACTCCTCCCCTTAATAACAACTGCTAATGTCACGGACTGGGATACTCAGGCGGATGCACTGGTAAAGGGGATTTATTGTGATAGCACCTTGAAATGCGCGAACGGCACTTGTATCAAGGTCGTGTGTGGGAAGAAAGCAGAATGCGTCAGTGGCTACCACAAGTCCCTGGAGGAAAGAATTGGATGCTGGACCGATGCTTGTCCGCAGAGGGCCGGTGGTAACAAGTTCGAGATCCCTGGAGTCATCTTCGTCGTCACTCTGGCCTTCTTCAACCTCCGATTCATCTTCTAATTTGGACGATCAAAACTTTAAAATACCAGCTCATCCTCACAGTACGAAATTATTGAGACATATGTATGTAAGTATGTGTATGTAGAATTGTCAATATGACTCAAAAATCGAATCAAGAAATGTATTTCAAGTCCTCTTAAATCAGGCCTAATAATAAATCGACATTTCTCTCTTGGTCGACTGTGTTGTACTAAATTCAATAAAATTGTAATCTTCCGTCTGATTCGTACCTGTTTATTTTTAATTTATACGTAAAAATTCAGTAGCTTTAATCGTGATAGGGATTATTGGGTAAAAGTTTATATTAGCTTGGTTTAGGAATAGCTCTCAAAGCCGCGGCGATTCCGGCCCACGTTTCTTGAGAAGTCGGGATTATTTCCTCAGCGGGTAGTAAAAATCCATAATTACCGTCGTCTCGTAGTTCCAAAGTGTATGCATATTTACACCCAACAACTCCTTTGAACCAATCGTCACTTCCACCTGAAGCCAAGTCTAAACAATAGAGTTTATATTTTAAACTTAGTAATTTGAAGAAAACATCTGAGAGTAGTTAATTCCTGTGCAATACGTACAAAGCATATCCTGTGAGTTCCCCACTTCAAACTCCGTTCTGTGGGCTAATCGAAGAGCTTTAGCTCCGATTTTGGCAACCCTTGTCTGTAAAAGAGTGTCAACATGTCATTGTCATCTAAATTAAAAATCAATGCCATGAATTTAACGAGAACTGACCAACTCATCATGATCTTTAGGAAGGTCTGTCTTAAACCCCCAAGGGGTCAGCCACTGCTACGAAACAAAATGAAAACATTTAGGTATAGTTAAGATTAAAGGTTTTTTTTCATTCTGAATTCTAAACTCACTTGGCCGTATGAATGGAGGCTGAAATAAGCTGTCCATTTCTCCCCTGAACGTCCAAAAATAAAGTCCCGGATGGCCGCAGTTTCTGGTTCCGAGAAGGGATGAGATCCTCGGTAAGTCATTGAACAGAAAATGGTGCTGCTCCCTGAGCCTCCCCAATGGTACCCAAAATTTCTGTTGAGGTCAACGCCCTGACACCCAAAAAAGTCCCCCAGGAACACTTCGCTCGACCTCATTGACTTTCTCCAAAGGCGGTTGTAAGAACGGCTGTAGATGTAACCGTCTGGATTCATTATAGGCAAAATGTAAAAGTCGTAGGTGTCGAGGAGATCCGTGTAACTCGATGAATTAGACACGAGTTCGTTGATTATATAAGTAGACACGGCGGTGGTGATCCATTCTCGGGCATGCGTTGCTGTTCCATATGAACGTTGGTGTTTTAAGAATTTGATTGAGAAATATTTTAAAGTTAAGGGTTAAGTTAGAATTAATGTCGTTTTTACTGCCATCGATGAATACGGCAAGTTTGTCGGATTGACCTGAGGAAACTTTGATCAGTTTCAGAGGGTGTCCTTGATGGGATATGCCGATTGTATGGGTTTTGCAAATCTCTGGGAAAAATCTGCTTAGTCTGTCCATCCAGTTAAATATCTGGAAAATAAGATTCAATTTTAATGCTTGATTAATTAGATTGTAATGATTGATTGAATTTGTAGTGGTTTACCTTTTCAGAGTTTTGATACTCTTTCCAATTCATGTCTTCATCTTTTGCACTCTTAAAGCGACTCCACTCTAACTCCTGGTTTTTTTGATCAGATACTAACCTGCAAGATTTAAAAATGCAATGACCAATGAACTAAAAATTAACTTAAGTCAATTACCCAGATTACCCTCACCATTCAACGTTATTAATGATGACCGAATTTGTAATCCCAAGATTACTCAAGAGTAGGAGAAGGTCTACTTCCTGCTTTGAATCTACCATTACATCCGTATTTCCTCCGAGACTCGGATTTTTCCAGAAATCCACCTGCCCTTCATCCTGGAGATTTTTTATAGCTCGCAGTTCATCCGTTGAATTTGCAATAAGTCGGTAGACTTTCAACCTAAAGATTTTCGTTCAAAGTTCCGCAATTTGTTGGGAAAAGTTAGTATCGATCGATATAATATGATAATACTGATTCTGTTTAAATTCTATGATATTAATAATTTATTACCCTCTCGAATTTGGAATCCGTTCCGAGCCTGAAACATCCCAGTTCAGAAAGAATTGGAGAAAAAATAATGTCAGCAAATTCTGAGACAAGGTCAATCTCGTCATCCTGTCTCCTTCTAAAAGTTAAACTTGAACTGATTTCAATTTTAAGGGACTCCAATTGTCAAAAACATTTGGCATTTTCTGAATTCTAAAAACAGGGCTGGGAAGGTTCAGAGGGTCAACGCTCTCATATCAAAATACAAACGAAAGTATACACTGGGACCCTTGGATCAACAGTGAATAAGTTAAACAAGTGTACACAGGGTTCTTTCAGGGCTATTATAACCCAAGTTCATTCCATGAATGCATTTCTTTGTCACGAGTCTATAATATTCTAATTATAAAATGCTTAAATATAAGCAGACCTAAAACGCGAATTGTTTTTGTTATAATCCCTTATGATGACTTAAAGGCCTTTATTTTACAAGAATCTTATTTATTTATTTTAGTTTATGGTTATAATGGGATACCCACTGCAAGTGATGGCGGTATTACATGACAATCACATATTAAGATTAAAACATGAAAGACTTATTAACTAGGGCTAACTTATGGATATTAATCCATTTTAAATTTTACAAGAATGATACCATATAAATTTTTAGTATACATCAGTTATTATAATATTAAACCATCCCTTCAAAAACTCTATTTTACAGAAAGTTTCACAAAATTTAAATGAAGACCACCAGCAAAAATGTTGGAATTGGAGCAGGGAAAATTAGCCTAAATTAGTAATTGTGGTCTACAAGCCTGTGACGACATTAAATAAAATAACTTGAGTGATTTTAACTTCATTGTTTCTCCTTTAATTGTTTAGGTTGGATCCATCCATCCATAAAGAATGCAGTTCCCTTCATACAGCAAAGTGCAACATGCATTTTAATGATCCTTACCATTTCTCAAAATTCCATACCAAGTTGGACATGCAAATTCCGTTTCATTCAATTTCCCTGCTCTTGTAGATCGAAGGCAGAAATGTTCATCACTAAATGTAAATAGGAATTGACACGCGGATAATGGATAGGCAGGAAATGATGGGGGAAAATCGTTTAATCCCAAAAGTTTGTGTGGACCAATTCTCATTTTTTGACAGTCAATTTATTTAGTTTATCATAAAACTTTTTGTGCTTGGTACAGGCAATGTTTTAATTGCATGTGGTATTTCCTAATCTTTTAAATGGGATAAAGATAAAATTGAATAAAAAAATATTTGCTGCAACAATGACGATTGGTAAACATCTTTTTTTTTAAACATTTGAAATGCTTCATGAACTATGAAAACGTAATAATAAATAATAGTAATACAGATTTTATGTAATTTCACTCAAATTTCCATTTAAAAAAGCATCCGTTAATACTTTCTTTAAAGATGAACAGAAGATTAAATTTTTTTTAAATCGTGCGGAGTTTTGATTGATGACCAGGAGCAGAAAGACTTCTGCCCTCTGCTTAAATAATGTAATTCTATTTTTATAATATGTTATCAGAGCTCCGTTATTAAAAGTACAAGATTCCCCGTTAGCATATTTTATTATAAATATATATCTCCGTTAGCATCTTATCAAATCTAGAGATATATTCCCCGTTATCATTTAAAGTAAGAGTGTGTCGGATTCTTTACAATTGGATCCACAATTCAAGATTGGACGCACCTCACTGGCTCCATTACTAAAAGATATGTAGCAAATCACTCTTACCACCGACGACATGCCCTTCCCATACATATGGCTGTATGCAGGTCAGTGTCCATAATCATATATTTATGAGTACCACGTACCCTCATATCTGTGAATACTTGTATTTAGTATATAATTCTATGGTGAATACCAAGTATTTCCAAGTCGACGAACCATGTGTCGTACAATTGCACGTCGAACAGGGCAATAACTTTTTTACAATTCTTATTGATCACAATCAGCTTGATTCTCAATACCAGCAAGTTCAAATAATACAAGTCATAAAATATTAGCAAACATGTCATGCTATCACATGTTCTATTTCCTGTTGAAAAAAACTACAATCTTATTCCCTGTGAATGGTAACTGGTAGATAAATTTTATTTTCGCAAACCTCAAAAAATTATAAAAAAATTGCCATTTACAAATGAGGTAGTTTGTAGTTTATTTTTTTTCGGAAAAATTTACCAACTTTGAATTAAAATCGAGACTGTTTTATTGTTGATTGGATGTATAGAGAATAGAGACTGTCTTTATGGGACTGATTCCCTTTCATTAGTCGATTGTATGTGTACAGAGTATAGAGGTATGCAAATAATCAGTTGATTTCATTCAGATGTGGTAGATATATTTATTCACGTGTAGTCAGTTGTGTACCGAAATTACGTGATCACTTTAGTTAACTCAGAATGTAAAGATTTGAATGGCTGGGGACAAAAAAACCAAGTTCCCTTTCAATATATTTTTTGCTCATGTTAAATTCGCAATATCTCAATTGTTTTTGTTTGTATCGTTTTGAGGCTTCTGATCCTCCAAATCTTGACAATAAATTCAATTTTTTTAGAGTTTGCAAAATTCTACTATGACCTGTTCGTAGAGTCTGAAGCGGATTTCGTAGAATTACCAGGAAGGGAATGCCACCACCAGCACTTCGTGGGGTGTCGCATGTCAGTAGCGAAATCTCAATGCACAGTAAGATGATAAGCAAAATCTGTAGCTGGGGTGATTCATACTGTTCAACGAGGTATTTAATATTTTGACCGTATAGCAAGTAGAGATGCGGTTTAATTTCAGCAATGTAAGTGGGATACCGCTTATGCTATATACATTGTTGAGTTGGTTGGTACATGGTAGGTATATTTTTTTAATATACATTTTTTAAATTTATTACATGGGCATTTAAGGGGTTGGTGTTCCTTTTGTATTTGCTAAACAGATAATTGTCTCTTGTAAGTTTGTGATGGGGATGTGATTTGTAAGTCATATGAAAGAAATGCTAAGTTCCCGAGAGTATAAATACTCTCAATGCCAGATCAGAAGGTATCACTTGCATCTTACTGGTTTTAAAGTATTCAAGTTTTACTGACTTGGGCTAGTAGTTCGAGAAAATTTCATAAAGGATTTTCAAAAACAGAATTTTGTATCAAGATTTTTTTTCCAAGTTTGTGCTCACGTATAATGGCAGGAAAAATTACATTAGCGTTGGTGGTGATGCTAGGAGTCGTGCTCGCCGTTAATTTGGCCGAGGCTGGATACAGATATGGTGAGTGTGATTATAAAATAAATACGCTTAGTTAATTTCGGAGAATAATTAGAAATATTTGTTGGATAACTATTTATCAATGTATTTGTTGTTATTAGGAGGTCATGGTGGGGGTGGGGGAGGACATGGGGGTGGTGGAGGATATGGACACGGTGAGTTGTATGGGATTTAGTCAAACATTAAATTCGTAGCTGATAACGGGCATCGCCTAGAAAAAATAATCAGCCATCGCATCGGGTCCGTCAGCATCGCAGAGACGTCATTGTGTGCAGGGCACTGTGCAATTTTATTCAACTGGTCACAAACACACACACACAAACACTTACACATCCCTAGCCGATCAGTAGTTAGATGCTCTTGAGCCAAGATAGAAACTAATTTTTGTCCTCAGGGCATGGAGGTTACGGCCATGGAGGAGGCCACGGAGGAGGTGGACGCGGCGGATATGGACGTAGTCATGGTCATGGTCATGGTCATGGTCACGGGGGTGGTGGATACGGTCACGGTGGTGGTCACGGGGGTGGTGGATACGGTCATGGGGGTTATGGTGGTGGAGGGTATGGTCATGGAGGTCATGGGGGTGGAGGTCATGGAGGATATGGTAAGTTGTGATAAACTATAACAATTTTAACAATATCTAATCATATTAAATGGTTACAGGACATCACGGTTAAAAAGTCATGGGAAAGATACTATCGGTTCTTCATTCGAAGCCTCCTTAAATCAGTCAATCTTTTAATCAAGGTTTCAAATACCAGGAAAGCAGAAATTTACCAAAGAGCAGCATTTAGATACTATCCTATAAATATAGTTTCTTTAAAAACATATATACCAATCTGTCGGTTTTCGAATCGTCATAAAGTAGAAGAGCTTTACTATCAATTGCCACTATATTTTACAAGAAGAGTGCTACTACCAAAAAGTGCTTTGAAATCTCGGCAAAAAATTTCTTCGCTTTAAACAAAATAAGAAATGTACTAGACTGTGTTGGACCATTGTAAAATTCAATAAAATAATCAAACATTTCAATAAAACATATACTAATCGTTAATTACGTTCTCAAAAAACATTCATAGCAATCATTCGTGGCTTTACTCATAGAGTTCATTACTGAAAAAACTCCCCAAATGCCCTCTAAAATTACCTACCCCACATTTTTAGGACAAAAATTGCCTAAATCTGAAATATTGGATCAATAAACAATAAGTAAAATCTTAAATAATCCTTGTAAATATGTTGTAAATTATTCAGGAATTCTGAAAATCCCTCATTGAAGCTGTCCTCCTTCCTTGATGATAAAAATAAACCTTAATTTGTCCCATAAAAAATAACAGAACTTTATGAGCAGCAAATGCATCACCAATTTCACGAATCCTATAGGTAGACCCTGCAAAGCTAATATTAAATTCAATTGGCACTTCTTTTTGCAAATAGCGGATTTTGCTTGACTTCATAATGAATCCGAAGGCGGGTAACCAAGCACTTCACACATCCACCCTATCCAATAACAACAACAAGGCTAACAAGAGAAGCAACAAATGCCCGTCTCCGGGATCCTCTGCCACTTGTTGATAACTTCGGTTGGGTGAGCATTCAATCCCGAATCTCAATGAAATTTCACACTCTACTCCCTTCCATCTCAAATTTACTTTCCCACACTTCCCTTTCTAATTTAAGATTAGTCCTTTTGCGTCTATAAAAAACATTTGTCAAATTTTATTCAAGACCCGAGAAATTGCTGCGGGCTCCGTACTTGGAAGGATTACCGGTTTAAGGGTGCAAACGCCCACGGATATGTCCCCTGATTCAATTATGGATAGAAACTCTAGTGAAAAAAGTTTATTATGAGGCTCCATTCATTGTCACATTTATTCTGGTACATTGGAGAATCAATTTGCAGTACAGAATTGGCCGGTACTCAAGAATTTTGAAACGCGTCGGAATTTTAGTATAAAAGGGGAGACTTTTGTGATTAAGATTCAGTAAGCCCTGAGGAGTCCCTTCTACTACAGCTTTGAAAACTTCTCCTTGCCTTCAATTTAAGAACACTGATAAAACATTATAAACTAGAAAAAACAGCTGAAATTTTTTGGAAAGGGTCCTCAAAATTAAAAAATCTTGGGAGTCCTCCTGAAATGAAGACAGTTTCTCTCGTGTACTTAGCCCTCTTCTCACTTGCAGTTTTTCAAGCCCATCGTCTTGTGAGGTCAGAAGTTTTGACCCAGTCTCGTTCCCGATTTGAGCCCAGCAGAGTTGAACGCTTTGAGCGAGAATTCCGTACCAAATCTCCAGGGGTTGAGGATTCCATTCGTATTGCAGGTGAGAGGGAATATGACTCCAGAAGAGTTATCGCAGTTAGGGAGAAGCTGAGTAGAGAAGTTGCCGGAGATGATCGTAGAGTCATGACCCGTCGGGTCACTTTGCCAGAAGACAAAATCCGCGTGTCTCGTTCACTGTCTGAAGAACGAGGGAACCGAGTTGAAAATCGAAGGAGTATTGCACTAGAAGAACCTAGCAGACTTGTTCGAAATATCGACAACGAAAGGGAGAATCGACGAGTAGTTCGGAATGAAAACCGACGACTTGTACGAGATGAGACTAGTCGACGAGTTGTGCGGGAAGAGAGTGACCGACGAGTTGTACGAGAAGAGAATAACCGACGAGTTGTACGAGATGACAACAATCGACGAGCAGTACGAGATGAAGACCGTCGACTTGTACGTGACGAGAACCGTCGACTTGTTCGAGAAGATAATCGACGAAGCGTGAGCCAGGACAGGACTGTTCGAGAAGAAAGCCGACGATCCATGAGTAATGACGGGGCAATGCGAGATGAGAACCGTCGATTCGTTCGGGCAGATGATCGCCGAGCCAAAAGCTTGGAAAGGCTAAGAGAGGATCGAGTCAGTCGAGAAACAAGGGTACGAGCTACTGAAAACAGGGACAGTCGGGAGTCAAGAGTTCGAGCTACTGAAAACCGGGACAGTCGGGAGTCAAGAGTTCGAGCTACTGAAAACCGGGACAGTAGGGAGTCAAGAGTTCGAGATACTGAAAATAGGGACAGTCGGGAGTCAAGAGTTCGAGCTACTGAAAACCGGGATAGTAGGGAGTCAAGAGTTCGAGCTACTGAAAACCGAGACAGTAGGGAGTCAAGAGTTCGTGATACTGAAAATCGGGACAATCGAGAGTCAAGAGTTCGAGACAACCGAGTCAGGGACAACAGGGACGAGAAGAGATCTGTCCGTGTTGGAGATGACGACCGTCGACAACTTGTGAGAGAGGAAATGAGACGAAGTGTTCGAGATGAGAAAGTTCGAGATTCTGACAATCGAAGGTTTGTTCGAGAAGAATCCCGAATGGAGAGGGAACGCTTTGACAACCGACGAAATGTTTTGGATCGCATTGTTCCTGAAGTATTTTCGGTAAGAATCCCTTAGTGTGTCATGATTGTTGAAAAATAATGGATTTCTGAAAAATAATGCCAATAAATTTTGATATTTCTGTTTTCAGGAAAAGTCTGCCGACAGCAAAGTTGGGTGGAATCAACTCACCAGTGCTGTCTTCGGTGCGACTGCCCTTCTCCTTATGTACAGCCAAAGCTCTGCCAAAAAGTTGGCCGTGGACTAAATCGACTATTTTATCAAAATGAATCTACAACACAATTATATTATTAGGTAGGGAATACTACTGAACTGTCTCAATCAATGTTTTAAAAAGACTCAATTTCTTAAAAGCTGTCTAGTACATTAGAACAATAATTAGATTATTTACAGCAATTTACAGAGCAGCAACAGAGGGGGCAAGTTAGATTGGCTTTCACTTTAGAAAAAACAAGCTTTCTAAATTATCTAGTGCTCTTCGTGTTTAAAAAAACTTTTAGAGTTCTGATATCTACTACCTGTCCACTAAATGTCGTACTGTACTATAATTATAATCCACTGTTGATCTTACCTTCTTGGGTGAGGAATCTCATTGAGATTCGAATATGAATCCATATAGATCAATGAGATCTAGTCTTCCCAGTTCCAGAGAAAACCCAATGTACCTACCTTCATGATGATATTTGGGCTATTCGGCCATTAATCGAAACTGTTGAAAACAAATCGAAATAAATGTTCCAATAAATGTTGCAAGCAAAACACAATACTTTGACTGGGTTTAAATTATTCTCATCTCCAACTAAATCTTGAAAACGTAATAAAGTATGATCGTTTAGAATTTAACCAGGGGTTTGATACTTAAACCTATAGATTATTTAGTCAGGGTAGAAAGAACGGCCAAATTCGTTAAAACAAACTTTATTTACACGTCAAATGGTATCAAAATATAATGTGCTTTCAAATTGCATAGCTATGGGTCTAAGCTAATTTGAAGTTTGGGTTAGCCTAGGAAGTTTACATACAGAATCTCGGATATATTTTAACATGCCTTACATTACCAAGAATATTGTTCTGTTTAGGTAAACCTCTGTGCATGAATACAAGTTGGGGCCTGAGAGGACGTAAAACTTGGCGAAAGGAGAAGTTTTTTAATAGGATGAGGAAACGAGGTGTTTGAGGATTCCTGAATTGGAGTGAATTAATCAATTAAATAGATTAAACAAGTTCTCATTTCTCCGGGGGGTCTACTTGAATCAATCAACTTCGATTATGTCATATAAACTCGATCTGGTAGCTGAAGGTTGTACGCTTATTGAGTATCCGGTGAGGCATTGAGTAGATGCATTGATATAGTAGGAGATAGCTGACGCAAGTCAAATTCCAATGGCCTCGTCACTGCATCTAAATTACTCCCTGAAGATAAGGCCAATCGAGGAGATAAATAATTAGAACCAGTCTGGACTGTCAGTCGATTCAGCAGTGTGACCATCTGACTTTCTCTGTTTAGATATCTGGAGTTTAACTCGTCGAATTTCTTAGATAGAAGTTCCAAGACCTCATTTTCCTAGTGTGATAAAGAAAAATATTTGAACATCATATTCAAAATCGGTAAGGTCGGAAAAAATAGTAGCATAACTCACAGGCTTCGTTAAAGTTTGAGATAATTCTAATTTCTGCTTCAGTTCTTTTATTTGCACTTCCGCTTGTCCGTTTTCTTGCTTTAACAGAAGGTATTCTCCTTCAATCCGTCGGTAGTGGGCTATGTGGTCCTTTAGTTTCTGAATTAATTCGTTTTGCGTTGCGACCCTCGATCGAAGTTCATTGAGAATAAAACTTCTACTAGATTCGTCCTCTTCATCTGCATTTGAATCTTTTGAATCTTCTAACTCACGTTTCAATCTTTTAATCTAAAAAATCACAAAAATACATACAACTTAATATAGTTGCGGGTGGGGCTAATCAATATATTTCATTCGTAATTCATTTGTCAGATTTCGCAGTATACGAGCTTTATTTTTCTGTTCGTACAAAATCTTTGAAGAATCATTATCTAGATAGTTTAGAGAAAACTACAAATGATATTTTTCATATGACAGGAATTGTAACCAGACAAGGGACAAAAATTAAATAACGTCTCCTTGGTTAGCTTAATATTTCACTCCACACTACGAAAGCTTAGCTGGGATCCACAAAGATATAGCGGTGTAAATACCAGAAGCGATCAAAGAGATTAAAGGTCTGGGTGCGTTCCTAGACAGCACATTGACCATTGGAGCCTACAGTCCAGGGTTTACGGTAAAAAGAATGTCATATAGAAACGTCTAGTGAGGGAAGGAATTTGATTTTGAACTTACTATTTGATCTCTCTCTTGTAATTCCTTCTTTTTTTGGTCAATTATTTGTTCGAATTCGGTTCTCTCGTACTCCAAGGCAGATTGGAGCATTTGATTAGTGGATTGACTCGCATTTGTGGGGCCACGACGCGGGGAAAGGGGTTCTATAGAAGAAAATAAATTAGTAGACGTTACTACATAATTTAATTTAAAATAATTTAAATCTATATGAACTAACTTGTACTTCCAATATCTTTGGTAAGCTTGGGTCCTTGCTTGTTCAAATCAGATTTAGTTCGATGGACAATTCTTGGGTTATTAGAAAGACTACTATTCCCAGGAATACTTAGCACATTAGCCAAATTGAGACATTTCTCTCGGTCTCGTTTCAAACTAGTATTTGTCCTATTTAGATCCGCAATCTCTTTCTTCATTCGAATAATCTCCTTTTCCTTTTCACTAAGCTCTGACTTGAAAGACTTAATAGCTAAACTTAATGTCCCCGCATCTTGCTTGGCAGAGGCTTGACTGACAGCAGTGGACATGGAACTTTTTTGAGCAATTTCTAACTCTCTTTTAAATCGAGATATCTCCTGTTTCAGATGACAGACTTCAGCTTGACTTTTATCATAGCGGTTCTTAAATTCTTGTATGGTGGCTTGAGCAACACTACCCTCCAATGAATCAATCCTACAGGCCGCTTCTTCCAGTCTCATCTCGTACTCTTTAATCTGATCTTCATATTTCCCCTTAAAAAACATTAAACATTTAATGTAAACCTTTGAAATTTATTATGGCCGACAAAATTCTTGGAAATCAGTACGAGCACTTTACTTTTAATCCACCAAGCCTAGCTTGGAAATCCTTTAGTCGATTTCTAGCTTCCTCGTCTGCTCTCCCCAAGTCCGTTTCTAGTTCAATAATTCTAGCCTCGAGAACACATACATGGGAGTCTTTCCGATCTCCATTAACAGAGTTCAGTCTTTCCTGACTCAAATTCAGATCATTTCGACTAGAAGCTTTTGCCAGTGCAGCCGCTGCTAAAGGATCTCGACTATACAATATCTTTTGTAATGTTCTCACTTGCTTAGTAAGGCTACGAATAGTCTTCTGTGATTCCTTTTCTCGTTCTTGAGAAATTATAGCTGCCCTTCCTTGCTTAGCTGCAGCTGGTTTTGAGGTCTAAACATATCAAATTACAATTTAGGATTTCTTGATTAATTATTTCTCCCAAGCATCCATCACTCCCATGACGAGTAATCTAATACTCAATATTACCTCTGCCATGTTATTTCTCATCACGAGAATTTCTCTCCTTAATTCTGTTATCTGCTGAGACTTCATTGTAGACTCGTCCCGAATTCTGTCTAACTCTGCCCGTTGAGCTGATCCGGGCCTTGCAGGAGATCCAGTAAATGGAGCCAGCCGATTTATTTTCAGAGTAGCAATTTCCGTCTTTAACGAATTTGTAATGTCTTCCCATTCTGCTTCTTTCTTGGAGTGCTCCTTCTGGAATTCAAGTCAATTCACCCACCCACATGTATACAAGATAAAAAAAACTACCGACTGGTTACGATAATTAGCTAAAATACACTTGATTTCACTAATGCAATTAGATGAAGGGCACCGGTTAATGAGATTCAGTGCATAAACTAATCAACCTCCAATCAATCAACCTCGACATAACAGCCGACTTGATAATATAGTAGAAACAACAACGGAATAACCTAAACCTTATTTTAGATCTAATTTACCGAATCTATATTTACAACAAATGCAAAAGCATCCCAAGTTCGATTCCAGAGACAAACTAGGGCCGTGAAGTCAGTTAAAACTGGGATGAAAATCTCAACTGTAGGACCCTCTTTAAATCCACGAGTCGGCACCAAAAACACGGCTCTATTATTATGTAAATGTCCACAACGCCGACTTAGTTTAGAAAGGGAAAGGGTGCATAATGAATGCCAAAAGTTGGTGGCCCAAAGACCGACATCATCGCTATAATAAAGTCGATTTCGTAAGGTAACGCATCTGATTGAATATTAAGTAATTAGGGAATTATGCACTAAACCAGAGTTAAGGTCGAGAGTGCGAGTGTGGAGACAAATGAAACGTTCCAAGGGGGAAGCTGAAGCATCTGTGACCTAAAAATCTTGTAAAAAATACATAATACAAACTAGGTTGTCAACTATTCCGTCTCCTGGAATTGGAATTCAATTAAACTCATTTCCATCAACCGTACAGTCAACAATGTACAAAATCTAATCTCCCAAACTCAGTCTCAATCTCAAATAAAAAGGAGTTCAATTCTCAATTCAATTCACACTTCATCTCCACCTTCTCGTCTCATCAAACAAAAGTCACTCAGTCTGATTTACTTTTCTATTCGGTTGGACTAGAAATTCAATATTGGAGTGGATACCCGGGTTAACGGTAAACCACCCTTACAGCTTCTCTATACTAATCCAACCCTTAAAAAGTTGCCACGGTTATTATTCGCATTCCTTGTATTCGAACTTTCTCAACTTTTAGAAAGTCTTGTACTATTAGCTCAATCCTCAGAGTTCTCATTAAATACCAAGAGAACTTGCCATTACCACTTTGTTTCTATTCTTGTTCTTTTTCTAGTGATGGGATTTCTTATAAACTTGAGTCCGATATGGATTATGCTAACATTTCAACTAGTCTTTGCATATGGAGTGCCCACTGCTTCCGAATCTTCTAATATGAAGTCCTACTCAGGCTACAAGCTTCTTAGGACGGAGCCTATTCAGAGAGAAGATTTGGCCAAATCCCTTTTAGTTTTGGATGGGATGCATGGTGAGTGTTTGTATTACAAGCTGAAAGAAACTATATCAAATTTCATCGAATGTAATCCAAACTACAACTACATTTGCTCTTCTTATTTTACTAGGAGTGCATTTCTGGAAATATCCCTTGGTTAATAGGAGTTCAGACATATTAGCTTCTCCTGCACAGCTTCGGTACATTACAGAGCTTCTGGATGAGCTTGGTCTCAGTCATGATGTTATCATCCGAGATGTTGATGAACTCCTGCAAACTGAGAATATTCAACAACATGATAAATCCATGGAAAGAGCTGTCTCGTCATCTTTCTTCAGAGGGTTTCAACGCTATGACGGTAAATATTCCCGTCCACTTGAAGTCACAATTCATGCATATTATAATAGGATCAAGATGATAACAACTCCAAAATTATTCATATTTTTTTTCAGCCATCATAAACTTCGCCAAGACTCTTGCATCCAAAGATTCTCGAGTCACCTACCAATCAATTGGAACTTCAACTGAAGGACGAGAAATCGGCCTAGTCAAGATTTCCAACGGAGGTAATAAACCAGCTATCTGGATTGACGGTGGAATGCATGCTCGAGAGTGGATTAGCCCTGCAACAGCCACCTACATTTTGGATAAACTGGTTAACGATCCTAACTCCCGATCCCTCACAGATATGTTTGATTTCTACATTGTTCCTATTATCAATGTCGATGGCTATGAATACACTCACACCAGGGACCGAATGTGGAGGAAAACTCGATCAGGATCCGGACAGAATAGGTGCCGTGGAACCGATCCTAACAGGTAAGTACCTTTCGAAATCTTTGAAACCTAAAACAGAATTAATTCAACTTATACTAACCAAAGTATTTCATAGGAACTGGGGTTTCCATTGGGCCGAATCTGGTAGCTCCACCGATCCCTGCTCAGACATTTACCACGGACCCCGAGCCTTCTCTGAACCTGAGACTATTGCCGTTTCAAGGGCAATCATGGGCCTGAGAAGTCAAATCAAATTATACTTGACCTTCCACTCCTATTCTCAAATGTGGCTTGTCCCTTGGGGTTATGCCAAATACCAAAAACCTACTGACTACCAAGAACTCGTTCGAATGGCTTCTTATGGTAAACGAGCTTTGGAGGGCACATATGGAACTCAATATCGTCTCGGAACTGCACCTGACCTTTTGTATCCTGCTGCTGGAGGTTCTGATGACTGGGCTAAAGGTTAGCTAACACACAGACAACTTCTTGATTTATCTCTTCTACCTGAGTATACAAATGGATTTGTTTTTAAATTCCAGGTGTTGCTGGAATCAAATACTCCTACTGTCTTGAGCTTCGAGATACAGGAAGATATGGATTCATTCTCCCAGCTAGTCAAATCCAACCCACCGGTGAAGAGACTTTCAATGGAATCGCTGCTATGGCTAAAGAACTACAAAGAACCCTTAAGGCTGGAGGACGACCTTATTCTAACGCTGATAAAGAACAAAATAGTCCATCTGACAACCAATTCGAATAGAAACAACTCTGAGTAGTAAACACAAGGATGAAATGACTACTTAACGTTTCTGCTTGTTTAACTTATTTTAGACGAACGATTTTAGTACCTTCGATTCATTTACTATTATGATTTTGTAATTCTTTTGTAATTTACGAACCTCATTGATTTTCAGTTCTGTGTACAGTTTTTGGTTGTCCTGCTGAAAAGCGTCAATTAGTGTTTCTTGTCTGGCTTTTTCTGCTTCTAACTTTTGGATTTTCAACAGGTATTCTTCTTGCAATTGCAATTCTTCACCTCTTCCTCCATTTCCTGCGGGGCTCTTTAAATATTTATTACAATTTTTTACAAATATTCAAAACATGTATTTTTAATTTATCAAACAGAATAAATATTCAATTCAAAACAACTCACTTGTTGGTTTCTTCCACTGAATTTTCGTATCGGGCTTTTAATCGTTCTTGAACTTCTTGAAGGGAAAGGACTGTTTGGTGTAATCGGTCTTTCTCTTCCCAAGCCTGGCGCACTGACAGATTCCTTCAGATAATTTTGTGCAGATTTCATAGGACTAGTAGGTGGTGTATCTACAGGATTAGGAATTCCGGTTCTTGATTTAGGTCTTGCAAGATAAGATACATGCTGAGATGCTGAAGCTTCACGATACTGTCTATCTGTGGGTCTCTGTTTGGTTCGACAAGGTCCTAAGTCCTCAGTAATTGTAAGACTTGAAGAACTTGACATAGATTGAGATGAGTTGGGCTGTCTGAATAAGTCGGCCCGTGTATTTGGTACAAATGAGGCCGACTGGGTTACAGTAGGCCCTGAGTTGGAAGAATGTGCCTTGACATTTTGAGTTGAACTGCTCGAATGGAATATATAAGGATCTAAACTGCTTGGCTGGGATATACGTTGTTGACCAGAACTGGTACTTAGCGTTTGGGTCACCAGAGGACCTGAAATACTAGACGGTACTATAACAGGTCTCGCTGTAGGAAGAACTCCGGTATTATTATTCCTGTTCGATTCTTGTCCATCACGATCAGCATATCTTGATCTAGCCAAGCTCTTTTCTAGTTCATCATACTGCTTAAAAATCTGTTGAACATCCCTCTCCTCCAATATGGCATCATCGTAGTTCCGTTTTCCTTCAGTAAGATTTTTAAGTGCATCCATCTCAGCACTCAGACTCAAAGATAGCTCTTCGTCTTCCTCTACCTGGTCAGAATTAAAAACCGGGATATGGAGTCGGGCTTGTTTAAGGGCGTCGTTCAAAGTCCCTTCGTCCATCTTTCCTTCAGCTTCCAGTGCATTTTCCAGTGCTAACTGAGCATTACTTAGCCTATTTAACTTTTCCAAGATGTTTTCAATACTACTCTCATCAGCTGACTTTCCATTTCGTCTACTTTCTCTCGAGATTGAACCCTCCTGGTCCTGACTTTCTCCCTGAGATTGAGATACGGAAATGCTCACATCTTCACTCGCGTCATCACCTTCAAAATAGCGGGTTAGGCCTTTCAGTTCATCAGGCACTCCTTCGGATAGTTGACTATGCTGTGACGGATCTAACAAACAAAAAATTAACAATGAATATGATTGTAAATGAATTTAAGCAAATACTTTTAATTATCTATGCCTAACCTTCAAGACGGACCTGCCGTGGGCTATCCATCCTGTGGTTATCTTGTGTCTTCGACTGATGCTCATCTTCTTCAGAGAAAGCGCTCGTCACTTTCTCAGAATGTGACAGAGAAACATCAAAGTCTTCCGAGTATTCCTCTTCCAGTCCTTCGTCAATATCCACCTCTGATTGAGCAGGGATCGACATCTTTACAATCTTGTTGTATTTCCAACTTTCCAAGTCCAACCCCTTAAAACTATGGGTTAGTAAAAGTTTAGAAAAAAATCCCGGATTTCATAAAGGTTTTCAAAGTTCTTGCCGATTATTTTGTTATCCATTGTCCGCTTTCTGGGCTTTTGTTGTGCTTGTCGTTGATTTTTATTTCGGTTTGTTTTGCTCTCAAAAAAATTTGGTTTCCTTGGGAAGGCGCTGGCGGTAAAAAGGGTTAAGACATGTGCTTTTGAGGGCATACCGAAGTTACCCGGCAGTCCGGCGTAGCCACCTCACAATATACATCCCCGATTTAAATTACTGTATATAATTCTATGAAATTACCCTACAGATCAAATCAACCCTTCAACAGTGCATACTAACCTTACAACATATTAATTTGGGTTTCTTTGTCCCTTTTTTATACTTTTTCACCTTCCAACACAGTCGGAGTCTGCCACCGGCCACCCCTCTTCTTAATCATAATTAACCCGTACTCCGAATTGACTTTTAATTTCATCTCAAGATCAAGTCTGGGAATTTATGGGATCCTTGGACTATTTTATTAAATCCTCTATGATTGGCCTACACAAGGCCCACCCTCACGGGTAATTTCTCTGCGATTGAAAAAATCATGTCCTAGTACCTTATATGTTGCAATCAGGTGCATGCATACCCTGTCAGAACGTTAGTATTGATTGTCGTAGTCGTGTTCTCTGTCATTAAAAGGGCTAGCATGACCTATCGGTGACCCTGAAGGGGTTATATTATGCCTTGTCGGATAAGAAAGTTCAGCCCTTCCTCCGCTGCTCTCAGGGGGCAACGCTGAGTTGTACGGTCCTGCTAGTTCGGTGTCGGGTACCTTAGCTCACAGCTTTGGAGAGATTTCAATTTCTGCTGTATTTCCGTCATTAATTTTGATACTCTTTTGACTTATAAATATAATTAAATATTAATACAGGTATTTTGACTATAAATAGTAAACTTTAATTAATTAGTTAACTGGTGTTTGAGAATGAGTAGTTACAATCCTAATCGGTGTGAAAAAGATGTAGGAATCACTTTGTATCTTGGTGATCATCCCAAGTTCTCGGCTGTTATTAAGGAACGGTATATGAAGTATTTTTTAATTCAAGCAAATAAAGCAATATTTTTTAATTAATCATTGTCAATCATCATTAAACAAGAGGCAAATACAATGGGCTAATTTGAATGTATTTTTATTTAGATATTCGGACTTTCATGTGAATGAAATTGACCCGAAAGGAAACATTGTTCGTTTGACTTCTCTTGATGCACCGGTTGACAGTAAAAAAAATTGATATTTTATTATGGTTAATTATGTTGATTTATGCTAAAATTTTGATTTTCACTGTTTCAGATCGTATACGAACTGCAGTGAATGATCCTGAAGTTGCTGGTTTTATTCCTGAGAATATACGAGCAGATGTTGCATCCCTACATGATCGGCTGATGAAAAAGAAGCCGTCAGAGAAAATCGATGAATTGGTGGAAATAAACGTGGGTTGATTAGTTTAGATGAAGTCTTAGTAATAAGTAATATATATGTACTAGTAATAGTACTACTCGACCAGCAGTGTTATACGCATCAATCTTTGTTTTCAGGTGACTGAATTGGATAAGGACAGTCGAACTAAAATTCATCGATGGGTCTCCAGTTTTGATAAGCTGAGCTCCGAAACGGTGGAGAAGGGAACTGACAAGTTAATCCGAGTCGTTCCGCTAACTGGTAACTGAGAATCGAATTTATATAAGATTTTTAACCGAAAATCAATCTAATTGATCGACAATTTGATCTTTTAGCAAATTATCGACTAAATCGTAGACCAGAAAACCGAGCTAAGTACACCCATTGTGTCATGTTTAAGGAGGGAGTGGAAGTTTCAGAAGCTATCAGCTTATTTGCTATGAAACTGAAGTAAGTGGTATAGCAAGCTTAATTGACGCCATGGTATTGATTTTCCTGTAACAATTATTTTTCAGACTTAAGCCTGGACTAATATCCTATGCTGGGATAAAAGACAAAAGGGCAAAGACAACACAGCGACTTGCGTTTTCAAACATAGAAGCCAGCCGACTCATAAGCATTTCAAATAACTCGAAGCGTATCAAACTTGGGAATTTCGAATACCAACCGAGACCAATTGCTCTTGGAGAATTGGCAGGAAATCATTTCAAGCTTTTACTCAAAGATGTGAAGGCAGAGTCTGACGACTGTATTGACAAGGCTGTGAATTCTTTGAAGACTCTGGGGTTTATAAATTACTTTGGCATGCAGCGTTTTGGTTCCTATGCTGTGTCAACGTATGAAATTGGGAAAAAAATTCTTCAGCATAATTGGGTTGAGGTAAACTAGAAGTCAAGTTAGAGATGGTCAACATCTTTAACAAATTCTTGTAAAATTATAAAAACTTTTTTACATTTTAGGCCTTCGATATGATTCTTGAACCTAAACCAAAAGACCATGAATTTATGGTTGAAGCTAAAAAAATTTGGCTAGCTAACCGAAATCCAGAGGCGGCTGCGAAAGCTCTTCCTCGTGGTCACAGATCAATAGAGTCTCATCTCCTCGTCGGACTATCTAGATATTATTCGAAAAATGATTTTATAAGTGCATTTCAAATGATTCCGAGAAATGTACGACTCCTCTACATACATGCTTACCAAAGCTATATCTGGAACCGTGTGGCATCTTATCGAATTGAAGAGCACGGGATGAATCCAATTGAAGGAGATCTTGTTTATGCTGACCCTGAACAAGCCGATGGATTTATGTCTGAAACTTTAAACATTGATGAAGGTAACATTTTAACGGGGTATTTGATGAGAATTGAGAAACAATCAATCCAAGCAGTTGATTTTATTTGTATTAAGTTTTACAATCATTTATCAGCGGGCGCATTAGAAGAGGAACCAGCTAGTGTACCGGGAACCTATCAAAAGTTGGAAGTAAAACTGATGTCAGAAGATGACATCAAAGACAAAAGGTATTCCATTTACAATGTTTTAATACCCATTCACGGAAGTGACATAAAGCAGCCCAGTAATAAAACCAAAGACTTTTTGGAGAAATTGTTAAAAGACGAAGGAATTGACACAGACTGTTTTCTGAAGTACCGACCAGTGTATGTACTATACTCAAAAATAAACTTTAGTTGCGCATAATCAAGTTCTGAATTCAGAATTTATTTTCAGATCTGATGCACCCAAAGGAGCGTACAGAAAACTGATAACTTTGCCAAAGAACGTGTCCCACAAAATTCAGAGCTACTCTAATAGTGAATCTCTTGATTCCTTGATTCTGTCTGATTGGGACATCCTTAACAATTCAAAAACGAAGGAAGACGGGGAAGTTTCTCAGTCGAAGCCGGATGAAGAATCTGTTTCTAAGTCGAAAGACAAGAAATGTATGACAATTGAATTTTCTCTTCCCTCTTCAGCCTATGCTACTATGGCGCTACGGGAATTGATGAGTGAGAATATCGATTATAAGCTGAGTCAGGGAACGGAAACAAAGCACAAGCTCGAAGACGAAAATGATGATGAAGATGGTGACTTATCAGAAAGCAAGAAAAAAAGGGTAGAATAGTACCAACTAAATATTTATACCTTTTATTTTTATTTGGATCGAGAATTTATGGTCTACGAAAAATTCAGCAGTTTACACTCATCTGTACTTTATTTTATTTCTTTGAGTAAAGCACAACTCACAACTATTTTTTTGAATCCAATCACTGCTGTATGAATTTATTGAGATCCATCCCATTAAAATCTTGAGGTCTCAATCTCAATAAATCTGAGATGCCCATCCCGAACGCCGGAGGGTTAGATGATCCTATCATAAGCTGAGCTGCAAGCATTTGAGACTCTAATAGTTTCTGCTGCATTATACTCAAATTCCCTGCTGTCTCTTTAGCAAATCTGTAATTCCACTCAAAGAGCTGTTCAAGAAAAGGATTCGTTCCTGTCGATAAGGATCCTCCTGGAAATATAGGATTAGCAGATGTACCTGGGGGAGGACCGGGAAGATGGAATCCTGGCATTGAGGTCAATGTTGTGGGAACAGTAAGAGATGGCAAGGTTACTGGTACTGGTGGAGGAGTGCTACTTTTACGACTTGAGGAATTAGTTCCAATTCTTGTTTCGGCGGGTGGGGCTTTGTTGCCTGAGTTGGTGAGAAGACAAGATCGGCAATATCCGTTGACCAGCATATTGAGGGAGTTGAGGAAAGAACGTTTACAAGAAATGCAACTACTTATTGGCTCTTCTTCATGAGTTCGTAAATGGGCTCTGAGGTTACAGGCCAAGGCGAATTTCTTATGGCAGATATGACAATTATGTGGTTTGTCTCCTATGAGAAATACAAAAGGTATATCAAGTTATGAAAGCATGGGAACATGGATCGTACTGATAACCATCATTTCTACTTTTAACGGGTAACTACCTGAATGCAATAAAAGGTGGTTGCGGAGGTTCGTCTGTTTCGAAAACCCTCGATGACAAATGGGACAATTGTATGGCCATGAACCACTGTGGACGTACTGGTGGGACTTCAAATCTCCTGGAGTCGGGAAAGACTTTCCACATAGGATGCATTTATGTGGTTTCTCCTGTGTTACATAAAGTTAAATAATTAAAGCAAACTTTATCATTTTCCGGATGAAACTTGGTAATAATTTTTTGATAGTTTAGTATCATTTAGTACCTTGTTATGGGTCATCCTGTGATAATACAAATTGCTGGAAGCTATAAATAAGTTAATAAAGTAAATTAATCGCTATTGCTTTTGAGTATCGACGAATATAAATAAATAAGTTAGTCGCCATTGCATTCCCAACCCCGTACCTGTGAATCGCTTTCCACAAATCGGGCACTGATGAGGCTTCTCCCCACTATGAATCCGTCTATGAGTATTCAAGCTACTACTTGTGCTGAACCCTTGAACATTGATATAATTTCATTAACAACAACAACTAATTAAATTAAATTATTGAACTTATAATAAATCTGACTAAATTACCTTTGCTACACACATCACAAATATGTGGCTTCTCTCCTGTATGAGTCCTCATATGGCGCTTGAGAAGTGAGGGTCGATCAAACGCTTTCCCGCAGACTTCACACGGTAAAAGGGATCTCTCCCTCCCTCTTGTTCTTAAAATCGGACGAATCAATACTGAAGGGCTTGCCTGTAGCTGGGGGTGTAAAGGGGATGAATTTCGTCCTGCAGAATCGGACGAGGAAGAACTGGTAATGGAAGTCGGTGTAGCCAGAGAGGAGTTTACGGTCAAGTTGTTAGTATGGAAACTAATAGCATTAGGACTACTGGTATGAGTTAAAGGGTTCGGAGAAAATATTGGATTCTGGGCTTTGGAAATAGGAGGAGAGGTCAAGGAATATGGCTGAAATATCTTTGCAGATTGAAGGACATTGCTGATTGAGAACATTTGGGATTTCGATATACTTTCCATGTACGGGTATCGTTTCTGGGAGTCGGGGCTCTCGAACGGCGGCTCTGTCTTTATATTGAAGCTGGAGACTTTCGATTTTGGACCGGCTGAGGGAGACTTGGATAAATCCAAAGGACCTGGAAAATAAAATATGAGTAGCACATGTTTTAGAATTCGATGAGTAAGCCTTAGCATGCAGTCAGCATAAGATTTCTTCTATGTTCGAAACCTATTACGGTCTAAATGATTTTGAGGGACTCACTATCCGAATCCGGGCTCTCTACGTCCACCACTTCAGTTTTAATTTTGATAAAAGTCTGGAAATGATTAAGCTGATGCCTATTATCCGTCAGGAGGTCAGCTTGGCTGGGTTTGGAACGATTTATTGATAAATTAGGTGATTGCGTGCTGGTGATGGAGTCGATATCGAAGAAAGCTACGATCTCTGTACCAGGAACGACTTTTTCGGTGAATTCGAATTGAGGCTTCCCGTCAACAAATCGGGCTATCACGTTAACTCTGCTTTTGTTATGAGGATTGGTCATATCTGGGTCATCTTGTGTAACCCCAGGTTTGGAATCCCCAAGCTTTAAGAACCGGATCCAATTACACAGCCGGATCTCTTTCTTTTCGTCCAGAGGGTCCCCGGTTATTCGGTCGAAGCAACCGAAGATGAATCGAATCTGCAAAAACAATTAGTCTAGGAAATCGGTTTTTCGGAGGAACGGTAGGATATTTGTAAACGAATGAATAAATACATTTTAAATTCAATCTGTTTGCGATGTGGAATCAAAATATGAGTAAGACTCACAAAATTAATTAAGTAGAAATTACAGGAACATTTAAACCGAATCCATGTGTAATTTAAAAAAAATAATTATTGTGCATCATTAAAATCCTATTTAGCTGTCAGTCCCTATAGTTAAGCCTCAGATTCCCCTAGTTTTAAAATGTAATCAATGTCAAACACCCTAATCGAAAATTTGAAGCAGTATGGAAATAAATAATATGTTTTTAGTTTTATTTTTTGGGGGGAGGGGGTAAGTCCGTAGACGTCATCACCATCAAGTATTCATCATAGTGGGTTATTATGCTATCGTGACTATTGAGTTCTCCGTCAGTTCAGAGTTGATATTTCAATCTGGCTAATGAAATCAAGACATCATGTTTCAGTAAAAAAAAAAAGAGCACGTGTCAAGGTGTGATGGATAACACGTAAAGATACAACCCGCCTCAACCCGGGTGTCAGTGAAATATTGTCCCGGAGGAGTCTTGAAATCTTGGGTACGTAGAGCTTACTTAATTCCTGCTACCGGATTATTATCCCACCTTTCCCCTTCGTGTTTCACTCCAACTTTTCTTAAAACTCGATAGCTTATTTGAAGGGGAAAAGCAATACATTAGCAGCTAGATATATGCAGGTTAATACTTTCTATCGATTTCAAATCAGAGCTTCATCAAAAAAAGTTTTGGAAAATTATAATAAAATTTAATTCTCTTTAGGTTACGAGCTTTGGCTCAACGAACTCATTGATAGGTAGTCGTTCTACTTCAAACCGTTTTTGCTAAAGATATGGGAATGCTGAAATGTACAGATATTAAAGGTTTCAGTTCTGATTGCTGCATACCTGTAGTCGATTAAAAAAAATCAAAATTTGACGGCCGTATTTGATTTCATACAGTTTAATTTTAAGGTTTACTAGATTGGATTAAACTAGATTAAAATCTTGAACCACTTTAATTACTGCAATTTCTAAACTAAATGTAATGTGAAATACTAACTACGATAAATAAATATAGCACCTAAAAAATATCAAAACTAGTTTTAAAAAAACAAAATATAAAATATTTTCTAGCTTACATTTTCGGCTGGAACAGTCGGAACAGAATGCAGGAAAATAATCCGAATGTCTCCATCATTGGGTCCAAATACAGTACCCTTGTCAATGAAATCTTTTGCACAAAGTCTGGGGGAACTGAAGTCAAGTGAACCCCTTCGATCTTTCAAGTCTCCACTATGTTTTCCAACTCTGAAACTTTTATTATTCCTCCCTGTTATCGATTCAATATCATCCGAATCGGAGGAAGAACTTTTCAGAACTTCCGTCTCAGTTTCCTCCTCGGACGATCCTTGGATATCAACTTGTCGATCTGATAAGCCTATGGGTTTACTTGTTTTATCGACAATGTCGAAATTCTCATCCTCCGAATTGGAAGTCTCAAGTTGACCCGTAGAGGAAGGAGATCTGCTTTTAATGTAATTTTCTCCCGATTTCCATGATTTCCTTTTTGGAGACTTGGATTTCCGGGAGCCATGGCTTTGTTTTTGAGTCGAGGGGGCACTATTTACTAAAGATAATGAAGGAGGGATCAAGACTCGTGTTTCCATTTGGTAATTGTGCTTTTTTAAGTTCAATAAGTTCTAGTTGCGACATAAAAGCCTTTGGGACTTCTTTCTCTCAGATTGGACAGTACTGCATGAAGAGGCTTGTTGATTTTCATAAAATCTTTTGAAATTTCAATTCGAAATCTTAAAAAATAACCGGAATTAACTTTAAAAATTTCCTCTTACAATCAGTAGACTTTATTTATGTTCGATGAGTGTCGTATGACCGCTGATGTCGATCTCTGTGAGAGAACTGTCTATAAAAGACAGTATGATTTGATAAGATCCCAATCTGAGATTGAGACTAGACTGCTTCAGAAACGTAAAGGGAGGGTAGCGTTGCGGATAAATTACTCACTGATAAGGTTCATAACGCTCATGAACAGGGCACAAAGAGGCCGAGAAATGGGACGAACCTCGGGCTAGTCCAGCCCCTATCCCAGGGCTGTAAAAAAACTACAAACGAACTTGGCTTTCTTTTTCAACTCCAAATCATAAAGTTTAAATTTAAATCATTTTTAAGGCTTTTAATTATAATTTTAAGAGTATTTTTAATCTAAGCTCGAGATGATCCTGACGTAGTTTTTAAATTTATTTAACTACGACCCTGTTGTCCATAAGCCTGAGTTTACTCAGATACGAATTCACACCTTTTTCACCTCCGTGGTATTATTTTTTTTATTACCAGGTTGGAGGAAGTAGGCTGAAACGGTGGTGAGGATTGGATGTCTAATTTAAGGCTGGGAGGAGCTGGATTTTGTCATTTGTGATCTTGGTTCATGTTCTAATATCAATATGCTACTATGGGATTCGAAAGGGTGTCTCAGATTGACAGGGAGAAGAGCTATCCGTATTCCTCGAACTGTATGGTGTGTACTTATATGTACAGTTGGTTGCTCATGTTTACTAATTCGGGGGATTAGTCGAGCTCTAATTCTTCAATTAACAATCAAAAATGGCAGCTTCTTCTTTGGTTATCCAAATGAGAAATGTTGAAGCTCTAACATAATGGCTTGTAATTCTAGAAATTATGGCACAATTTTGATGAGTTTTCATTGTTATATATTTTTCCAATTCAAGCATTAAATGTTATAAGAGCGTGTTTTACTGAATGTTTTAAGTTAACATTAGAATTGTTTTTAATTCGGTTTCTCAAAGCCCAATTTAGTTAGAGATAAACTTTAAAACCAACGGGCTAGAAAATACCATTGTTTTTAAATATTGCAATGATTTAATCTCACTATATCAAGCGAGTTAGTGATTAGTTAGTATTATTTGCTCGAAGAAACCCTAATGGGTGTCGGGAATATCATGTATTGATGATGGTTCATCACAACATGGACTAACACACTACCATGGCTGTTGTGTATTTTTTCCCCGACCAATTGGACCATGCTCAGTTATCAATTTAAAGTTTTCATATACGCACACATTCATCAGCTCTTGGATCTTGATCTTCTTAATTCTGCCTAGTGTTTTACATTTGATAAATAATAAATAATTTAATTTTTAGCCCGTTCGTTAGATTTAGGGCTTATAGGGATGCCAGTGTCCGTGTGTCTGTGTGTCTGTGTGTCTGTAATCACGATAACTCTCTTCAAATTAACCCGATCGACTTGAAATTTTGCACA
>JAQFYM010001140.1:0-38983 GCA_034694785.1 Agrenia bidenticulata | reverse complement strand
AGACGGACGGACAGACGGACGGACAGACGGACGGACACAAGAGCATTCGCATAAAGTATCTGTCGATACTTAATAATGATAATATTTTTACCATAGAATGCCACGCCCCATTTTTGGCTAGGAGAGTTATCAGAAAGTTCCAGGGTGACTTGACCAAGTGTGGCGTTATCTTTTAAGCCATTTGCTTGCATTACCTTTTAAAAAAACAATTTTTTTTTTCAAAGTGAATTTTTTTATATTAAAATGATATTACCAAATCTGTTCCGAATGCAACGTTAGTTAATGAATAGCCACCACCATCAACTATTCCTGGCTTTGCTCTTGTCGACTCCAACACGATGAATATTGTTACGATTCTTATTAGTTCCATTTTTTTTGTTTAAAAAAAAAAAAAAAAAATTCATACACAGATTTTATGATTTTTTCTTTCTCTGAATGCAACTACAGTCTTTCTTCATCGGAATTTGCAGTGACATAAATAGAACAGAAATTTTATCTTTATTTACAAATAAGATTATTATAATCAACTTTGGACTACTTTTTTTTTTGTTTATTTATTATATTTACTTTCAAAGTCATTATTTATTCCAAATTACAATTTTATTAATGTTTTAAAATTTGATGAATCTTGATTTACTCGTTCGTGAGTGGGACGGACAGAAAGATTCCATTCCCTAACAAACGGGCCAAAAAGAAATAAATCTGCATTTAATTTGATGATTGATAATTTGGTAGAAAAGATATTGTATATAAAATCCAAAGTATTTCCTGTATACATGTCAAGCGTAGATCCTGTAGATTCTGACCTTTGTAATTTCATTTAGTTAATGTGAAATGAAGTAACCGGTTTGGAGATCAAGTACCTTTGCACAACTCGCTGTACGAAAACAACACATTGTGCACATTAACATGACGTAGTTACCTTGAGAAAGAGAGAACAAACTTCCGCTATGAAAAAAAGTAAGCTTGACATTGAAAACATTTCCATATTTTCTACCTTCTCAATCTTTTAATTATGATTAATTATTGTAAAAGAAGCAAAAATATTTGTCAGCAGTGGGATTCGAACCCACGCCCTCATTCGAGGACCAGAAGACCCAGGACTATGTTTAACATAGTAAGCTTCCGCTTGAGTCTGGCGCCTTAGACCACTCGGCCATACTGACTTGATATCGTATTGGAATGTTGAATTCTAACCAAGTTGGGTTTGCATAAATAAAATTCTTTTTTATAATAAAAATTATATTTTTATTTTTATCGGTTAAAGTCCATAATTTAATCCCCCGGGGTAATAAGATTGCAAATGAAACTGTTGATGGCATTAATGATGATGTTGGATATTTTGGGAATATCGTTTGTAGGTTGATTAGCTTCGATAAGGTTAATGTAAAAGAATTTGTTGTGATTTAAAAGAGTGACGTATGTATTCCATTTGTTGATCCAGATTTGATCTCCGATAAGTGCGATGATAGAGAATTGCTTATCTTTCAAGACTTTGGCAAGTGAGTTAATAGTGGGTGGTCCAAAATGGCAAGTTTGATTATTGTAAATTGGTGTAGGGAAAGTTTTGAGTGGATCATTTAGTTGTGTTTGAATCCATTCTTGAGAAATCCAAGGGCCGTTAGTTGTTAAAACCATAACTTTGATGATTCTTTGATTTTGTTTATTAAATTTAGTTTCTGTCCAACCGACTTGTTTATCTAAAGCTGTGTAGTAAAGTGCAGTCATACTTGACTGTGGACGATCCATACCGATCCCATATTTTATATCATTTACACAACTTGCCAATGGGTTTTTATATTTATCCCAATCATTTAAATTACAATTCAACTCGTAACAATAATCTTCTACACAATTTGTACGCTCGGGCCAATCTACAAAAGAACTTAAACCAAAACGGGATGTCGGGAAGGATTTTTGAACCTTTTCTACTATATCATTTATAGACAATTGTAATACACGAAGGAAAGAATTTTTTTTTATCGCCAAATTATAATCACTTCGACCATCTAAAACAAACATCAACTCTAACTGCACATTCGGTGGAACACAAATTAAATTACCTTCAGTCAAAATGTCATGTTCAGTTAGCTGTTTTTTTTTCATTTTCGGCCGATGAATTTTGATTTTTTCTTTCACTTTTGTTATTTTCTGTTGAAAGTTTATTTTATTTTTTTAAAAAAGAGTTACGAAAGAAAAATAAAAAAAAAATACCTTGACATTGGTGCATAGTCCGTTGTTTGCATATTCAAGACAAATTCCGCAATCGATATTTGAATTATTATGAAAGAAACATTCGTTTGGGCAACTTTGTAATATTTTCCCTGGTTTTCCAGTTTCATTTATATTTTCACATCCTTTGTAAATATCATTCTCATTACAACCTGAACCTCCACCTTCATTTATTTGCCAACCACAGATTTTAAACTCTTTTTTCAATATCGGTACACATGGACATTTACATGATATCTCTACCAACAAATACATCAGCAAATAATATAACATTTTTAACAATTTTTTTAGCCCGTTATTTATGGATTATCACCGTTCTCTGTATGTCTGTCAAACGAGTCAAGAGTCACTAAATTTTGTACACAAGTTTTAATTTAATTTGGAAGACGATCGGTGAAAAGGTTGACTTGGTGGGTTAAATGACCGTATAACATGGATTAAAACCTACGAAACTTTGCAAACGAGTACAACTCTACCAAAAGACATATCATCAAATAATGTTTTCAACATTTTAAACCGTTTTTTTATACTTTTTTTTGTGTTCTTTTTTATTATAAATATTTCCTGGTATTACAACAACAACTTTTTTTGGTGCAGGGTGGAGTTTTGCATGAACGAATCATTGAGAATGCAGTGAGTTGAAAATGTTATTAAAATGTATGTTTATGAAAATGATGTAATACTAGTTAAAAGTGTTTATTGAAAAATTTATTGTTTGAGTGAAGTAGGATTTTTGCATTCATTTCCGCAAGAGGCTGGGCAACATTTTTTGGGTGCTATAAAAAAAAAGTGATTAGTAAAAAGTGAAAAGAATTGTTGACTATTGAACTTACAAGGGCAATCTTTATCGATTTTGCATTGTTTCTTTTTTTGTTTATTTTTGGAGCAATCTCCTGAAGTTTTAGGTTTTTTTGGACAATAAAGTGAACGTTCTTTATTTTTGCTGTCTTCTTCTTTGCAGTTTTTTTTACCTTTTGGACATTTTGTTGGAGTGGGTGTGGTTTCTACTGTTGTTTTTAAAAAAAAAGTTTTTCATTTTGCTTTTAAAAAAAAA
Organism: Agrenia bidenticulata; assembly: GCA_034694785.1. Classification (NCBI taxonomy): domain Eukaryota; kingdom Metazoa; phylum Arthropoda; class Collembola; order Entomobryomorpha; family Isotomidae; genus Agrenia; species Agrenia bidenticulata. The sequence continues at coordinate 35,697 of JAQFYM010001140.1, read as the reverse complement.
TGTTTTTAATATGTTAAATACATTGAGTGATAGATCGTCCTTGGTATTCTAGATCTGGATCTGACCCGACTGGTCTTGGGGGTTCAGTTGTAGTTTCTAATTCTTCTGTATATTCAAAATTTTAATGAGATTTTGAACATGTAAATATTATTATTATTTTTAAATACCTTCACTGCTATCTTGTGTAGTAGTAGTAATAATTTGTGTGGTAGATTCGGCAGAATCTTGTTGTGCAGTTAAAATTATGAGAGTTGAAAATAAAATAATTTGTAACATCATGTTGAGTTGTTGAAGTTAAGTGAGTTTGGAAAATAAAGAGCAACAATGAAGAAACAAAAAGTCCTTGTGAATTATTTTGAAATTTTAATTATATGTAATTTTATAAAGACAATGGGCAGTTAAACATGTCACTCATTTAAACACCAGCTTTTTTTTATTATGAAATTATCTTTGATGACATTCATTATTTTTCTTCATGACCTTAAAATTTCCAGAGAGTGGTGGGAAACTTCCGGTGCAGTTTTCCGTTAGATTTAATTTAGTTGAATGGAGAGTTTGTTGTTAAAAACGAGGTTAAGCGGAAGTTAAGAGATTACCTTGAGTTAATCCTATAAAAGGAAGATGAGACTTTTGTTAATTAAATCACTTTTGAAATGGATAGCATCATTAAAATTGTTTCAATCTTTTTACTCTTCTCCAGGTCGGGTGGGGCAGGTGAGATTTTACAAAAAAAAAAGAAGTTTTTATTATTTGTGTTTTTAATTGTTTTTTTTTATTTGTAGGGTCATTAAGAACATCTCGAGGGGTAAAATTCATCGATGATTCAAAATCGGAGGCAGTGTCAGCATCGATAGGGGTGGGTCCTGGTGGGCTAAGTGCATCATTAAGTGCAGCTCAGAGTGAAGGTGGAAATACAAAATTCTATGGACCTGGATACTTTGGTGGTGGAGGGGGTGGAGGGGGTGGGTATCCTGGTGGAGGACAATATCCTGGTTTCTACCCGGGTGGAGGAGGATCTAGCTCTTCTGCGGCTGCTTCTTCTTCAAGTTCTGGAGGAGGTGGTGGTGGATATCCTGGAGTTGGTGGTGGATACCCTGGAGTTGGTCTTGGTGGTGGGTATCCAGGAGTTGGTCTTGGCGGTGGATATCCAGGAGTTGGTCTTGGCGGTGGGGGGTATCAAGGAGGTGGATACCCTGGAGTTGGATACCCAGGAGTTGGTTTTGGAGGTGGATACCCGGTTGGAGGTGGATACGGTGGATCTCAAGCAGGTTCAATAGGAGGATATGGAGGTGGATACCCAGTAGGATATGGATACCCGGTTGGTTATGGAGGTGGTTACTACCCGGGTAATTATTACCGACCTAATTATATTGGAGGAGGTGGTCTTTATGGTGGTGGGCCAGGGCCAGGTGGTTATGGTCTAGGTGGTTTTCGTAATAGTGATGTAAATGATGAAAAGTTGTTACCGAAATCTAGCAAGTCTGGTAAGGTATCATTTGGAAATTAAATATTTAAATAGTGTATATTTATTTTGTAAGTTGACATGAAAAGAATAAAGTGCCACCACCGGTTAAATAATTAATTGTTAAAGTCGACCTTGTGCTAAATATCTTAATCATGGATTCCACCTTCAAATCACTTACACACAAATTAGCCAAGTGCAGTCAAGTGCACAGCCAAGCAAGAGAGAGAGAGAGAGAGGGGAGAGAGAGGATTAACTCTTCAACAATGGGGGACATTCATAGATTTAATCCTTTTGTATGGGCAGTCAGTGTACATTATATTTTTGGTATAGTAGCTTGGGTTTTTCTAGGTTTTACTTGTTTATTCTGGTTATTCTAAGAATTTTATGGGTGAATTTTACAGTGTGCTATGAATAAGTCCGGTGGCATTGCTAAGATTGTATTCATTGTTGTTTGTATGAGATTGGAGATCTCTTTTTTTTCTTCTTTTTTTTGTGTGTGTTAGTTACTTCCAGTAATGTTTCAAGGTTTTAGTGTTGTTATAAGTATTGAGTAGTGAAGATGTCTTTGTTTGTAATGTTCACGTTGATAAAGAGTTGGTTATTATTTCTGTTGTTATTATTTCCAAGTTTCTTGTTATTGTTTCCATTATTTGTGTATGAATTCTGTGTACGTTTGTATGTGTTGAGTTACCGAAAAGATTTGAAAGACCGTTTGACAGCATACGATTCGATATTTGCAGTTGATAAATTTTATACTGAACCTTATGCTGGGAATGCAACGATATTATTTGTTGATGGATATTTAACTGTGAAAAGTGTCCAGGATTGTTTTGAAAATATTGTGAATTTGAAAAATCCAGATTTAACAAGAAAATTCAACAAATTATTAGAAATTCCAGTATGTTTTTTTGGTTATTTTTTTTGGAAAGAATATGAAAATTTTAATATACAAAAACATGTCAAGAAAATTCATGACTTTAGTTTAGAAGATGAATTTCATGAACATGAACAAAATCTTTTTACTATTCTTGGGGATATCATGACTAAACCATTTCCTTATCAAGCTCCACTTTGGGAAGTCCTTTTATTCAATGGGTACAAAAATAATCAAACTGTCATCGTCATCAGAATTCATCACACTCTCGGAGATGGATACACTTTCAATCATCTCATCGATCAACTTATACAAGAAGCTTCTATATATCAAGTCAAAAATGAACAAAGGTCGTGGGGGCAGGAGGTATGGGTTTAAAATGTTTTTCTAAAATAATTTTTTATGACTAATTATTATTTTTTTGTTAGCTTGAACTTCTTGGAACGAGCCCTAGGTTGTTATTTTCATTGTACGAGGAAGGATTTGGTATGAAGCGTAATTATTATACGAAGCGTAAATTGTCCCGTAAAGGAGTAGTATCGATGACGTCATTTGATTTGGAGACGATGAAAAGGATCCGCCGTGTAACAAAAACTCACTTTGCAACAGTTGGTATGAGTTTAATGTGTGGAGCATTGCGAAGATATTATTTGGAAGAACATGATGTGAATGAATTACCCGCTTGGGTATCTGTGATGCATTCATTACCCAAACCGAATCATCCATTAACTAAAATGGTCAATCATTGGGGAGTTGGTCTTTTTAAAATACAAATCAGTTTACAAAATCCAATGGAAAGATTGAAAAGAGCTGAAGAAGATTTCGAAAAATATATCAAATTACAATTTCATCAACTACTTCATATCCATATGCCAATTTTATCAATTTTTCCAAAAGTTTTACTCAACTTTTTCTTCTCAACTAATTTTGGAACCAGCATGGGTTTTACTAGCGTCCCTGCTTATCATAAACAAGCTAAATTACTTGGATGCAACATCATACATATGACCAAAATATTCGGTCTTCAATGGAGGCAGACTGGTGAGTTTTCAGATTTTAAAATGATTTTGGGTGTGTGATAATGTTTTTTTTTTGTTTTATAGCGGTTGCAGCAGCGGTGTATACTCACAATGGCCGGGTTGGGTATACAATTTTGGCGAATAAGGATATATGTCCTGATCAGAAAAGTATTGACAGATTAGTCAAGAAATATTTACATGAAGAATTTAATGAATTAGCTAAACAAAGTGGAATTAATCAATGAACATTTTGCATGAAAATAAAAATTGACGCATGACTGACGTATAAAAATGATTACGTGTACATTTCAATAAGTTCATCACATACGGCCATAGGAGTTAAAAGACCTCGATCTGTTATTAACAATGTCAAGTACTTTGGCGGTGTGTAATCTACGCTTATCACTCCTTCTTCCTGTTAAAAAAAAATCTTTTTTTTTTTTATGTTTTTAATTTTTTAAATGTTTTTTTTGTATTTTACCTGATAGATGTTGTGTAGGTCATTTTGGTTGAGTGGATAAAGTAAAGAGAATTTGAAACTTTCAGCTAGAACGTACATTGGCTTATTCATTTCTTTTGCTACAATCGCCAACGGTAAGGTTCCTACCTACAAATTTTATTATGTTATTAACTGAACAAAAAAAAAAATGTTTAAATGGTGACCTTGTTGATGATTCCTCCATTTTTGACGATGGCTTCAGCACCAACGAGTACGAGATGAATATTTTCCATGATAGTTCCAACTTGTGCATCAGTTATGTAAATGAACTCGATATTATTTTTATCCAATGTCAATTTATCATTTGATACCATGTAAACTGTAAAATGTATATTCTCCGGGATCATTTTCAACGTCTCCAACACCACCTGACTATTCGAGTGCACAAGCACTTTCTACATGTACAAAAGAAAAACATTATTCATTGGAAATTTTAATAATGATGATAAAACGTACGGCCCCATCGAATATGAATGGACTTCCAATTTTACTAATTTTCTTGATTGAATTTTCACATCTTTTCAAATATTTTTGACCTTCTTCCAACATCAACTTTTTCACCAAAGAGAAGTCCTAGTAAAATTTATTAAAATTAAGGTGGCAGTGGTGGCAGATAATAAGTTTTGGTTATGTTACCTCTGATTCAATGGTACCAAGATAGAGTGTAGTATATCTGATGAATTGTGCACCTGCAGATTTAATGGCAAGTCGAGATTTATCTTCAAGTTTTTCCAACACTTTCACCGACTCACATAATTCAGCCATCAAACCATTTATCGTCCAACCTGTTTATTAAAACCAGGGATTATTATTATTATTAAATTATTCAATAAAAATAATGAAAAATGACTTGCCATTATATTTTTCAATTCTTTGTAATAAAGTTTTAACGGCTGCAATCGCAGAGTTCTTTTCTGTATCCTCTTTTAATAACTCAAAATCTTTTCGAGTCTCTATTTTCAAATAACTTTTAAATAACGTTTTTTTTAATTTTTTTTAAATTTTTTTATTAATTGTATTACCTTGTTCAATTGTCGTCATCATGAAATCTATTTATTGATTTTTATTTTTTGAAATTACCGCGCTTCAAAGTTTCGGGGCGGAGTGGGATTCGAGATTGCGGTTGTCTTTGCAGGTTAGGCCGGTTAGGGTACTTTTAAGGGACGAAGAATGGGCCCGAAGGACTATCACTTATGTTAAATTTCTAAAAATTCTTTTGTAACTGGTTTCTACAATTCTCAACTCTTTCCAAATGAGAAAAATCTGTCCAATGATTAAGGAGAAAATACCTTCGGACAAATTTTTTGTTATTAACTTATTAAATATATGAACATGTAAAACGAATATGTACTTTATGTTTTTTTTCACTCGGTATTATATTGACTATATGTTTGAATGGAGAGAACAGACAGATTTCATGAGGGTTAACATCTGATTTATTAAAATCTTATTGTTTGTAAATCTGTTTTTATCGATTAAAATTGTGTGTAGGTGTTGATGGTAACGTCAACTATTTTGATTAATTATCAATGTTTAATAAAAAAATCAATGCTCCACAATGTTCAATGATTTTTTAAGAATATCCAGAGTATTGAAGAATTAGTCAGTCAAATTTAGGTTTTTAAAAAGTCAGCTCTTCTGAAGTTATGTTAGGAAATTTACAAATAAATAGAATGCAGATTTTGGCCGGATTTTTGAATTTTTCAGCACATATTTAAAGTTTATGAAATACGAATATGTGCCAAAATTATTTGCAAATTCCCAAAATGTTCCTTCAATAATTTATTCGCACAAAGTCCTAGTCTATCATAAATCAAGTCCCTTAAAAATAAACACGGGGAATCACAGCCAGCCCGAGTAAACTCGTAATTCGTATTGTGATTTAAGGCCACTATCGTTCGAAATTTCAGGTTTCTATAACAAATAATTGCTTCTAATAGTCAAAGGAATAGCCCCGTCAACCGTTCATTGAATCAGGCCCATCTTCGAACTTGATTCCCAACTTTAGCCAACGCTCATGTGTGCAAAATTTCAGAACCGTAGGCCAATTCGTTCTTAATTCAATTCCTTAGACAGACATGACGATTACATAAAAGCTCGGGGTAAAAACAGAAGTTTAAATCCGTAGTAGCATCTTCGGGGTAATAAAATGTGAATGTTATCATTGTTATTCAGTTACAGTTTGTGAACTGACTCTAAGGATTGGTTATTTAACTTTAACTTTTCACCCAAAATTTTTGTGTACACTTAAAATTGAAAATGAGCCAAAACACTGTTAACAGAATAATTGATTGATAAATGTTATGAAAATGAATTAAAAGAAATGTAAAGAAAATGTTGTTGAGTGTGTCTCTGTTGACCCCATGTGGAGTATTTGTAGAGAGTAGGGGTAATGTGTTACTGTATGAAGGAATGGTTATTGATTGTAAGTAAGTTTGATGAGATTAGGTGAGAACAGTAGCTCGTTAGTGTAGATAATTTGTCCGTATTTGGAATTGGCCTACACGTATTTCAATATATTTTCTCTCTCTCTCTCTTTCACCCTACATATTTGATGTGTGTTCTTTGATGGATCCGTACGCGAGTTGATGTAATTTGAAAGGGGCCAAAGAACGGACAAATTAGATTTACGTTTCGTTATCTCACTCAAAGTTCACTTTCCTTTTGGTGGTGGTGGCAAATTGAAAAGGGTATTATCATCATCATAGTGGGTAGTATTATTATGATGATGGGGGTGAAATAAGACTGTCCCTTGAATACCCTTGAGAAATTAAGGGGTATGATGTTGAGGTGTATAATGTGAAGTAGAATAGACAGTTTTTATATTTTTGATATTTTTGATATTTTTTGTTATTGGAGAGAGAGAAAAGTGAGTGACATGTTCTTCTTTTTTTAGAATTTAAGAAAAGTTCAAGAACAAATTGACATTTATTCTTTCAAAGACTGACACACCCCAGTACAAATAATAATTGTGAGATTAGTTATTGGTGTTCTTCTTTGGTGTAATGGTGTAATGTTGTAATGGTATCGCATTGCCCTGTTGTGTTATTTAATGAGGAAGCAATTATATTTTAAAGTGCGTCATCCTGTATGAGTCAATTAAGTGATTTTTGGTGTGTGTATCTATTGCACATGCGATGATCCTTTGATTTCTATGATAAAATCTAGTAACTTTCCCTTATTCACTTTCAGTCCATCCCCCGAAATCAGCCATGAACAAACGACTCTTGGAAATGTTCTGCTCTTACCACGCTCCAGGGACCAGTGGGACCACTAACAATCAAGTCGCTACTGCCGTCGCTGCCGCTGCCGCACTTTCTAACAACACTAGATTAACTAACTATCTAGATCCTTACTCTCATCCATACTCTTGTAAGTTTCTTTATCAAAATCATTTTATACCACCAGGGAATTAGGATTGAATTTTACTAATGCACACACACTAATTGAAGGGGAAGCTTTTTAAGGATTTCATTCTTTTAATAGCATCAGGGAGAGAAGGTTTTATCTTTCACTTTTTTAACAGGTTTTTATTTCACTTTTTTAACAGGTTTTTATTTTGGAAAAGAATTTTTTTTGATAACTTTTTCAGGTTCTATTAGTAGTGATTTTATTTGAATTAAAAATTGATTTTTAAAAATCACGAGTGAAAGTTTTTTTTTTGTAAGTTTGATTTGAGATTTTTTTCGGTTTATTTTATAGTGAAAATAATTTAATTTGTGTGTTGGTGGTTTTAATAGCTTTGATTTTTTAAATTGTTTTATTTATTTGTAATTTGTATTGAAATTCTAAAGTAAAAGTCAATTGAAAACTTTAGAAAATTCTTTTGTATGTAGAAATGTTGATGGTCAATCGGCAATTTAATTTATGACATTTTCTTTTTACAAACTTCCTTTACAATCTTGTTAATCATTTTTAACACTTTTTAACACTTTTTAGTTTTGATACTTTTGGTTTCAGTCGTCACAGTTCAGTTAAAAGTAATAATTTGCACTTTTAATTTAAAAACTAACCAATTCCCTGCTTTCCTGTCTGATAATCATGTCTGTTTTGAAAATTAAAACCGTTGTATAAACTCGGCAACTGTTTTTTAGCCCGTTGGTTAATTTAATTTAAAATCTGTAAAAAAGTGAAAGTTTTCTAAATTTTGTGTTGATTAAATTTTTAATTTTGTATTATTTAAATGATAAATGAACGTTTGTAAAAAGTGAAATGTGTGTGAATGTAGATGGAAGTTATTATGGTGGAGTTGGTGAAGTTCATGAGGAGTCATTTGTCCGTCGTAAGCAGCGTCGAAATCGTACGACGTTTACATTACAGCAGGTGAATTATTTATTATAAGAAAATAGAGAGTGTTAATAAATCAAAGTAATTTTAAAAAAAGTTGGAGGAATTGGAGACAGCATTTGCCCAGACACATTACCCAGATGTGTTCACCAGGGAGGATCTTGCCATGAAAATCAACCTCACCGAAGCAAGAGTGCAGGTTGGCTTTTCTTATATTCTTTTAGAAAGTATGTGATGTTGGTTAGTGAGTGTAAAGCCGAGGCACTCAATTATGAAGACGCAAAGTGGATTTACACCCCATCGACGAACTAAAATAAATCGATCCTGTCTACTTTCATTTCACCTTTCTCACATTGCCTCAACCGCAGATACACACAATACACTGACTGTGTAAATGATGATTAGTGTTGGTGAAGGAGAGGATGATTCATATATCCCTTAAGGGATTAAGTAACCCCTTCTTTTATATCCTTTTTATTTTATTTATTTATTTGTGTGTGTGTTAGGTTTGGTTTCAGAACCGTCGGGCAAAATGGAGAAAAGCAGAAAGGCTTAAGGATGAAGTTCATAAAAGATCTAATTCTAGTAGCACAGTCGGAGATAAAGATTCACAGGATTCTAACGACTCAAACAAACAGTCAGCAAAGCTCATTCCTCATCACAAAGATGACAAAGATGACAATGACAATGACAATGACAATGAAGAGAAAAAAGATGTCGTTGAAGACATTACAAACAAACAGGAGGAGTTAGTTAAAATTATTTTTTTGTGTAATTTTAGTGTGTAATTGTTGTGTGTAATTTGTTGTAATTTGTAGAAGTCAATTGTCAGTTGGAGGCTTCCGTCCAGTTGGTGAAGTTCGTCCATTATTTCCGACAGCCCCGTTCATACCTCCTCATCAACTTTTCCATCATCCAATCAAAGGTTTATTATTTTATTGTATCAAAATAATAAATAGTTATTGTATGTATGTCTGTTTGTGTGTAGGGATGTGTGTATGTTGTCCGAAAGGGTTTGATGTCCGTTCGTCGAGTGTTGTAGAGTTACGTCGTAAAGCGCAAGAGCACTCGGCCGCCCTCCTTCACTCATTCCACCAATCTTTATTATGTCCACCAAATCCTTTTCTACTTTCACTACATTCACCAAAATAAAATATCATTTCCTCTTCTAAATTGGCCTCTCATTTCCAAAACATTTAACAACATCAATGGCATCAAGCAGCAGCACCATCATGGTGGTGGTGGTGGGTGCATGATGATAAAAGAGATTAGGCGGTGGTGGTGGCGGTGAAAGCATATGTGAAAAGGCAATTTGTCCTATACAAATAAAGTGTTTACTTTTCTATGAATTCATAATACATATTGTTTGCATGCCCTCAAGGGTCACAAAACAAATCAATCCAGGAGGACCAGTATAGCAGGCACAGACAGGCCCAGACAGGCCCAGATAGGCAGTGGTGGTTCAGAAAGTCTCAATGTTGAAAAGCAATTTGTAATATTTGTGAGTATGAGAAATGATGAAAACCACTTTGGTATGAATTTCCATAAATCCGTCCAACCCGGTTCATTTGTTTTGATTAAGATCCTCAGACTAATTGCTCTTATCATTTATAACTTGAGTTTAATGAACACTACCCGTAATGAGCAGGGTGGATCAGCAGTGTGGGTTGTGTGTTTGAGTGTAGATTGTGAGAGTAGTATGGGATATACTTGTGAGTACCCTTGAGGGTCGTCGGAAGTAAGGGAGAAAAGTCGGAAGCTATAAAGTGAGTAAAGATTTTCTCTCTGGTGGTAATAGCCCCCGACGACCCGCTCCATTTACTTTTAACAGACTAAATAAATCTTCCTACCAACACACACACACAAAAAATAAATACTTTCACAATCTAAGTGCTTCCGCCTTTCTCATACCACTTTGGCCCTATAGACTTTAGTCAAACCTTTGTATCACATAATCAGTGGGGGCATATAAATGATTCAATGTCCGTTCATCCGTCTAACAAATACTCTACAGAAAAGCCTTACTATCTCATCCATGTTAAATTTACACAGAAAATGTTAAATAAATGTGGATATCCATGCATACACTTTGGGCCTAAACTCTGTGGGCCTGTGTAAAATTATTTGTATCATCATGTCACTTAAGTAGTATTCAAAAAGATATTATAAAATTAACATGGAAGGATATCAAAACATGTTCAGTATTAGTTATAGTATCCTGCCCATGTTAAAAATGGTAATTTGTAATCCCCCCTAAAAAGAAGTAGTCATGGTATCAGATTGAGTTATCATAAATTCTCTTTTATTTCTCTCAACACCCGGGTTTTCTAGCCCATACATCCCAACGACATCTACCTAACCTAACCGAATTTCGTTTCCATGACTACCTCTTTTCTTACATGTCTTTTACTTTTTATTAATTTTGAAATTCTTTTTTTGACCTTTCTTTAACTAAAAAGAAATTTCATCGACAGCCAATTTGTTACATAAAAAAAATCAGTACAAATTAAATGCGTTTTGAAAGTAATTTTTTAATACAAATTCAAAATACAAATTTCTTAGAAATATCTAAATTATTATTTTCAGACTAATGCGAATTTTTTAAAATTTTTAAAATTTAAAAAATTCTTCACAAACAAGTGCTTAGTTAATTAAAAGTAAATTTAATATTTTTTTTTTGGGGGGGTTTTAATCGTTTCATTTACTTTCTGTTTTTTCTCAGATTCCTTCTTCATCTTCTCAAGTTTCCTATTCGAAATTATTACATTTATTTTTTCAATTTTTCCAATGCAAAAACAATTTCATGGTTCCAATTTTTCGCATGCAAATCTTGTTAATTATTTTTTTTGGCATTTAGCAAAAAAACTCACTTTGAAATTAGATTTCCTTGCTGATTTTTTTTTTTTTTTAATTTTCTTAATTTTCTTAATTTTCTTGATATTTCTTGATTTTTTGATTTCTTTAAGTTTAGCTCTGAGTTCTTCAGCTCTTAGTTTAGTTAGTGGAGTTGAGTCATCCTCATCCGTTTCATCTGATGACGTACTCGATATGTCCAACATTATCTCCTAATTTTTATCATCATAATTGTTAACTTTGTTAGATAAAAAAAAGTTTAAAAAAAAAGTTACCTTGTTGGGTTGAGTTGGTATGAAATTTCTGCATTGAAAAGTGAGATGTCCAGAGTAACCGCATTTGGAGCAAGCAGTTGGTTTATCTGGTTTCTTTTTAATTAAATTACCAGAGTGGATCCCAGATTCTTGTTGGGCTAACAATTCTTCCAAATTCATTTCAAAATCAAAAAATCAAAAAAAAAAGTCAGCTTGTGTATTGGTTTAAATTTGGCGGTTGATAAAACCACATGTATTGTATGTAAAAAGGTGGTCGATATATTTTAGGATTGTCTTTGGTCAAGATGATGTTGCTGTATTGTTGTTTGTTATTGATAAGTCTGGTGTCATGTTATGTGTTTGAAGGAAGTGATATAAGTTATGGTAAGTTTCGTAAGTGGGTGCCGCGTGAGAATAGTACAGTGTTGTTAGAGTTTAGTACGAATCAGCCTGATGGGTTATTATTGTATACGGATGACGGTGGCCGTGATGATTTTTTTGAATTGAAATTAGTAGAAGGAAGTTTACGTCTACGTTATAATTTAGGTGAAGGAACACAAATAATAAATGTAGGTCGACATTTAAATGACGGACTTTGGCATCGTGTCCAAATCAAACTTAATCAACAATTAGAATGTAGTTTAACTGTCGATGGCTTCGTCACACAATCACGTGTTGTTAAAGGTAGAGATTATCAATTTGGAAATGTCATCACCAACTCACATGTCTTCATCGGTGGGCTACCAAACACTTTCAATAACAGACTTGCCGAGTTAAGCTTACCAAGCGTCGTCTTCGAACCAAGATTTCGTGGCGCTGTCAGAAATATCGTCTACTCTTCCAATGATAACATCAACAGGCCACAAGATATCATCGAGTGGAAGGTTACCTTACTTAATTCACTAATGACAAATGTTTTTGGGCCTAATGCATATTAATTTGTAGGGATTAGTATCTGGGCCTGGGGAAGCTTGTGAACGTCATGATCCATGTCAACATGGAGGATTCTGCATCAGCACCGACTCTGGACCTCTTTGTGACTGCAAACATATTGACTTTGACGGCGCTTTCTGCGATAAGGGTACACTTTTATCACCGTACTCAAAGACTATCTTGCCCATGTTAAATTAACATTGATGAGATAGAGATGAAATTGCCTATCTGTAATATAATGAAATATTAATTTGTAGAGAAAAGTCCGGCTGAGGGAACATTTCGAGGTGGTGAATATGTTGGTTATGATTTCCGTGAAAGTGGAGGAGAGCCGATCGTTTCAACTCTTGATGAAATTTCTTTTCTTTTCAAAACTAAAAATAGTCAACATGACGCGTTGCTATTCTACTCTGGTAAGTTATCACCCTGTTGGGTCACCCACTAGGGTTTAAAGAAATTATATATTTCTAGGTGACGGTGTTGATTATTTGTCGTTGAGTGTACGAGAAGGTCGAATCTTGTTGAGTATAAATTTGGGTAGTGGTCCATTGGATGCTCGTATCCACCCTGACCATCTTCGATTTGATGACAACCAATGGCATTCAATTCGTATTCATCGCAAAGTTCAAGAGGTTCGTTCTTTTTTTAACTCATCATTCATGAATTTTTAGCCCGAGCCAGGGCTTATGTGATCACCGTGTCCGTCCGTATGTCTGTCATCACCATAACTCTCTTCAAACATGTCCAATTTAAGTTTAAGCGCCGTTTACAGCAAATACAAAGTAAAATTTGAAATTTAAATATTAGAGTGACCGTACCCCCACCGATTTTCATAAATTAGCTTAGAAGCTTGAAATTTTTATAAACCTGGCTCGGGCTATATGAAGTCTGTGAGTTTTAACTATCACGTGTGTGTGTTTGTGCTGCTTTACTAAAAAGATGTCCAAAACTACAAGTTTGTGTCACGTGAGTTTTAAACTTTTTTTTAAAAATAAATTTTTGGTCATGTGACAGTGTGTCTGTTTCTGTAGATAACGGCATCGGTGGATGGGATTCATTTTGACCGTTGGACGTTGGCAGGAAGTTTTACTTTGTTGTCAAGTAATCGTGTGACGGTTGGTGGGTTTGATATGATGAGACCGTTACCTGGTGTTAAAGGTGTAACCAACTTTATCGGATGTTTAAGAAAAGTTGAATACAGGGCAGACACTTTAAGATTAAGTCTTTTGGAATTGGCACGAGCTGGCAACAGACTTGTCAGCGTCAGTGGGAGACTCAACTTTCAATGTCTTAATCAAGAGGATGAACTTGATAACAACAAAATCTCGAACTCACTTGGCAATGTCATGGTAATTTACAAAAAATAATTTTTTACTGTTGCCATGGCAATTTTAATGAATATTAATTGTTATAGAAAACGCTATCGGGTGGAACAGTGACATTTACAACTCCAGAATCGTTTTTAATTTTACCGTCATGGAATGCAAGTAGAGGTGGATCATTGTCATTAAAAATAAGAACAACTGAACCTAACGGACTTATTTTATTCGCCAAAAGTAACAAAGATGGACAGGTAATATATTTTTATTATTGGTTGCCATGGTAAATTTTTTTTTAATAAATTTTTTTTTTTTAACAGTCCGACCAATTTGGATTGGAGTTATTGGATGGTCACTTGTATGTTCATTTGGATTTGGGTAGCGGTGGTTTAAGAATTCAAGGAACATCTGACCCAATAGACGATGGTGAATGGCACATGTTGAAATTGTTACGTAGCGGTCGTAGTGGAACGATATCAGTTGATGACGTGTCAACAGATTTTAATGCAAAAGGAGATTCAACTGGTTTAGAATTGGATTCTAATTTATATTTGGGGAATGTACCAAGCGGTGTGAGTTTTGGTCATCAAATTTGGAGTTTAAATTTAAAAAAAGGATTTGTCGGTTGTATTCGTGGGCTAACTATCAATGACATACCAACCGATCTTGCCGCTATTGCACAACAACAAGATATCGGAGCTGTTAGACCTTTATGTCAAGTTGGAAGTGCCGGCATGTGCGTTAGCAATCCTTGTCTTAATGGAGGGAAATGCTATGATGGCTGGGGACGATTCGTTTGCGACTGCGCTAACACTCATCATCAAGGAACCATTTGTCAGAGGGGTGAGTTTTTGCAGCTTTAACAATGTGCGAATTTTTTTGCAAACTTTTTTTTGCTTTTTGCGAATATTTTTTGCATTTTTTTTTTTGTTGATTTTAGGAAATGTTTTTTTTGTTTTGCACGGAGTTATTTTTTGCATCTGATTTGAAGGTAAAATATTTTTGTTAAATGTGTGTTAGTTTGCAAATTGTCAAACGACTAATTTGTTTGTGCAAAATTTTTTTTGTTGCAGATTCGGTCCGTTTGATGTTTGATGGTTTAGAGACGGTAGACGTGAAGGTAGTGGAAATGTTTTCTGGGGTAGAATCCCATGATATAGTGTTACGTTTCTCGACAGTACGCCCATTGGGGATGTTATTAAGTTTAGTATGTTTATCATCAGATTATTTGGAGTTGTCATTAGAATTAGGTCGTATGAAATTGTTGGTAAGATTAGGTGACCGTGAGAAGTCATTATTGTTAGGTGTAGATTTGAATGATGGTGGTTGGCATTTAGTTCGTGTGTATCGTCGTGGTAATATAATTCGTATGCAAGTAGATGATTTGCCACCGGTTAGTGGTGAAATATTGACAAGGCAGTGGGTAATGTGGCCATACCGTTTATTATTAAGTTCTTTAACGAATCCATTTCATGGTCAGTTGGAGCAAATTTTTATTAATTCTGTTAACATTATTGAATTTCTTAGTTTACATTACAATGTGAAAATTTACAAAAGCTCTAAAAATATTCAACAACCTGTCACTTTCAAATCTAAACATACTTATGTGGGCCTACCACAAATTAGGGCTTACTCTAACAGTAAGATTTATTTACAATTCAAAACTAATGAACCCGATGGGGTACTCTTCTACAATGGTGGCAACAAAAAAGATTTCATCGCCATGGAAATGCAAGGTGGGAATATTCACTACAACATTCAACATGGAAACAATTTCAAACATATCATCGCTAATCAAACTTACAATAATAACAACTGGCATCACATCATCATACAATTCGATCATCACTTTCATAACAACAACTTCATCGCAGTCGATGGGGTCATTTTTGGCAACAGTGGGGATAATAAAAATGGTGACTTTCTTCATTTGAATGGTGTTCTCTACATTGGTGAGTTAATTTGATTTAGATTGATTTGATTGATTTGATTGATTTGATTGATTGATTTTATTTGATTTAATTTTATTTTATTTGATTGATTGATTTGATTGATTTGTGTTAGGTGGATTGCCAGATAACATGTACGATAATTTGCCAAAGAGTGTAAAATCTCGTCATGGTTATCTTGGATGTTTGGCAAGTTTGGATTTTGGTGGAGAATATTTGAATCCGACGACAGATGCACTTGTTCCATCCAACATGGTCGTCAGTGGGTGTGGCGGTGAGATTTATATGTCATGTGGGTAAAGAAAGGTGAAGAAAATGATATTTTGTTGTAGATGCGAATGAACGTTGTAGAAGTGACAGTTGCAGTAACGGTGGTATTTGTGTTGAACAATGGAGCGGGCCTGGATGTGACTGTGAAATGACTAGCTACACTGGACCTACCTGCGGGCAAGGTATTTTACAAATTTTTAACCAATTTTTAACAAATTTTTAACAAAAAAAATTTTTTTTGGTTGCCATGGTGATGAAATTTTTTTTTTTTTTTTTTTTTTTAATAAATTTTTTGTGTTTGTAGAATCGATATCATATGATTTTGGGCCTGGTCGTGGTGCAGTATTATTTAATTATCAAGAAGAGCGACGTCCAGATACGCGAGGAGATGTAATTGCATTTGGTTTTCTAACTGCTGACCCTGATGCTGTACTTGTCAGAATTGACTCGGCCAAAACTAACGACTACTTGGAAATTGAACTGGTAAATCAAAATTGAGGTCAATTAAGGTCAAAACTGATGTCAAAAAATGTTTGTGTAGATGGATGGAAAAGTTCGTAGTAGTTACAATATGGGAAATAAAGAGCACAGTATTGGTGAATTGTCACGCCGGGTGAATGACCGTGTTTATCATGTGATACGGTTGACAAGGTCAGGTGCAAATGCGACACTTCAAGTTGACAATTGGGATTCTATTACACGACATCCTTTACATCATCATCAACAACAATCTAGCGTCTTTAATTCTCAAGCTATCATCCATATCGGTGGAAAGTGGAAAATTAACAAGAAAAATATCGACAGGCCTTTTCAGGTACACTTTATGCTAATTTATTGCCAATTTAATGTGAAAATGCCAATAAAATGCGAAAATGTTTTTTGCAGGGAATATTGAGTGGTTTGGTAGTGAATGGTTTGCGTGTGTTGGATATGGCGACGGACAAGGATCCTCGTGTACGTTTGTTTGGTCAAGTTCATCAGATAACTTCGATCGGTTCAATCCCAAGTTCTAATCTTAAAGATGACCTTCACTACATGCAGAAGGTATTTAATCACCATGGAAACCAAATAAATAATTTATAATCAAGTTGCCATGGAAATGTTTTTTGTTTGTTTTAGACGACGGCAAGTGTTGGTGGAGGATTGAATGATGATTTGGTGTATAGCGGTGATCGATGTTCAGAAGAAGAAGATGATGAAGATTGTGTGTCGGTTGGTTCAGGTCAGACGGATGAGTTGATAACGCCAGTTTATGTAGGACGGTCACGTCCAACGACGTCCATTCCTATTTACACGACAAGGAAGAAAAACAGGTTGACGACGTGTGATGATGAAGATTGTATTGAGACGGGGAGTGGTGAGACAACGACAGAAGAACTTGTAACGACAACACGTGACTGGCCGACGACGACATTAAAAGAAGAAATGACGTCATTGATTGAAGTTATGACGTCATCAGATAACCATGAGACGACGTCATTAGATGAGACGACACGTGATTTGAGTACGTCAGGTTTTGTTCCTCCGCACCCGCCAAGTCTTCCTCCGTATATTTCACGTGGTCGTGATTTTGATTTTGACTTGACGACGGTGAGCAGCGGGACGGTTGCTACGACAGAAAAGAAAATGAATGAAACGATTTATTTGGCTGATGCTGGGGATAGCACACTTATCATCATCATCATCATCGCCGTCCTCATGATCATCATCGTCAGCATTCTCATCATCTTCTTCATGTGCAAACGAAGAGATGATCCAATCTATAAAGTCGAAGACAAACAACAACAACAACAAATACAACAACAAAGACAAATACCAGGACAACAACCTAGAAAACAAGGCGTCAAAGAGTGGTATGTTTAACACATACAAACAATTCATTCCATTGCCTTTTTGCAATAATTCTTGTTTATGTGCGTTGTACAATAAATCAGGTAGTTCAGGAACAAGGCTCAAAGTTCCAACAAAATATTATCATTATTGTGTGACTCTGTGCGTCCATTACATCTTTTTAATGCAATAAGTTTGTGCATGTTAATATCAATAAATTATTATCAAACAATTACAAACACAATTATTTCCATACTAACTTTAACTAAAATCTACTCCAACCAGAGGCCCGTTCGTTAGTGATAGATTTTCATATTTATTAATACCAAATTTATTGTATTTATATGGATTTTCATGAAAACCCACTTGGGTCAGCCCCCATGGGTCAATACTTTAAACTATCAAGCCAGAGATCATGTGTGCAAAATTTCAAGTCGATCGGGTTAATTTGAAGAGAGTGTTTACAGACACTGGCATCCCTATAAGCCCTAAATCTAACGAACGGGCTAAAAACAAAATATTTTAACAGACAAACCACGCACAAAAATTTGGTAACAATTATTTGCCAAAAATTTGCACAAAAATTCGCACAATAAAATAAGGTAAAAATTATTTGACAAAAATTGGCACAAAAATTCGCACAATAAAATAAGGTAACAATTATTTGACAAAAATTCGCATAAATATTCGCACAAAAATATGGTAAAAATTATTTGACAAAAATTTCGCATAAATATTCGCACAAAAATATTTTTTTAAATTATTTGCGAAAAATTTGCACAAAAATCCGCATTAAAAAAAATTCGCACAATAAAATAAGGTAAAAATTATTTGCCAAAAATTTCGCATACAAATTTGCATGAACAATCACTATTAATAATAAAAAAATTGCGAAAAATGACGAAATAATGAAATGATTCTGTTGTTATTTTGATTTTTTTGATATCCCCGGGGAAGGTATTTATTATTTTCAGAATAATTTGTTAATAATTTGTATGTAAAAGATTAGCTGACTTGATTTTTACGTGTTGGTAATAAATACTCGGTCGGTCCGCGTCCAAAGTATGCTATGAAAAAAAAAGAGAGAATGTTAAATGAAGTTGAATTAGAATGTTATGTGAGTTACCTTGTCCATACTCCTGTAGATGAGGTCCAAAAGGAGGTAGTTGTCCAGCAGTGGTACAAGATTTGCAGCAAAACCGTGCGTAATATTTATTAGTGCAATAATTAGCTTTGACTATCAATTTGCAATTAGCAAAGAATGGATTGTCTGTGCAATTTGGGTGAAGATAAACTCCTGCGAAAAAATATGCAAAAAATGAAAATTTGCGAAAAAATATTGTGCAAAAAAATATGCAAAAATAAATATTGTGCAAAAATAAAAATTGTGCAAAAAAATATATGCAAAAAATGAAAATTTGCAAAAGTGTAAAATGTAAAGAAAACCTTGAATTTGAATGGTAACTGATGATGAGCTGTGACCATATTCATTGACGGCATCACATTTGTAAGTTCCAGAATCGGCGGTGGTGGCATTCGAGATGATAAGTTCATTGTGAGAAGTTGATATGGGTATGTCATTATGAAACCAATGAACATTTGGTGTTGGATAACCTTCAACTTCACATGGTATCGTAATATCTTGTCCTACGGAATAAACCGTTCGCTCCAATTCTATCGACGTTCTCAAGGGGACTGCAAATAATAATAATTGCGAAAATTATTGGCATTATTATTTGGCATTATTATTTGGCATAATGATTAGCAACGATGGGGGGACGAAACAGACAGAGAGAGAGAAGAATAACTGACCGAGATAGTTGGGAATGTAAATTTTGGTAGTAGTGGGTACAGTCGTAGTAGTTCTCCTTTGATTAGGAGGTAGAACATATTGTAAGAAAGAAAGGTCATCCTGATGACCGTGAACAGGTCCATGTGTATTAAGAGTGATAGTCCAACTAGCAGCTTTTCCGAGTCCGTTATAAGCTTGGCAAGTGTAAGGCCCAAGATCTCTTAATGTGACAAGTCTTATGAGTAAACTATAATCTCGCAATTGTTCGAAACGTTCACTTGAAAATGGTAACATTCTTTCACCACGCCACCATGTCACTGACGGTCTGGGCCAACCCAATGCAAAACAACGAACTGATGCTGGAGAACCTAAACTCACCGACATTGACGGACTTTCACCAACATCTTCTAATATCGACGCTTGGCGGGATGTCGGCTCTTTTTTTTTATTTATAAGAAATAACTTTCAAAATTCTCATTCAACAAAGAAAGTGGGCCCAAAAAAAAGTGGCCCAAAAAATTAACCCAAAAAGATTTACCAATAATTGTCAAGATGATTTCGAGTGTGTTTTTCGTTCCACCCAACTCGGCTACACATTCATAACTTCCTTCATCTTTTTTAAGTGTTCCAATAATTTGAAGGATTTGACCACCTCCAAGAATTCGATATCGGCCAACGTCAGCAAGCTATTGCGAAAAAAATATTGCTAATTATTTGTGCAAAAAAAAGTGTGCAAAAAAAAAAAAACCTTTTCATTTTTATGGATCCATGAGATGGTTGGATTTCCTCTACATTTGCATATGAAATTGGCCAAACTTCCTTCTTCAGCAGTCACAAGATTATTTGTTGTTACAATTATTTGTTGTTCAATTAAAGTGGGTGCAACTCTTCTATCTAAAATCTCTGGCTTAAGGCAACTTGATCCACATCCATTCAAACAACATTTCAAATCCAATTTACAATCTGCATCCGACTGACATTCTTGCTCACAAATTACTGAACCCAACTGAGGCAACAACAATGGACAGTCACCTGATTTCGTCACTGTCAAACAAACAAAACAAAATTAGCATGTTCTTTTTTTTTTATTAAAAAAAATTCTCACCAGGTCTGCAGATGGGATTGAAATTATTTGTAGAATAACTTGGAGCATTGAATAAGAAATCAACTGCACATTTCGTTCCTTCAGGACATTCTTGATCCCTGCAAGGGTCATGACATTCACATTGTGGACATTGACCCATCTCTTTTTTATCAATCCCGTAGGGACATTGTAACGACTGACATAATGTCACTTGACTGTAACATGCATCCAACTCATTCTCATCTATCGGCGGAGCTGGAAAATTATTATCAAATTTTTTTATTAGTTTGACATTTTGCAAAAAAAAGTGATTTGCAGTGAATTACAAAAAAATTGGCTAAGTTTTTGCAGTGATTTGCCAATAAAAACGGTGCTAAAAATAATGTTTAAAAAAAATGCGAAAAATATATTGTGCTAATTTTTTGTTGTGCTAAAAAATAAAAAAGTGCAAATATTTTGCTTTGTGCATATTTTTAAAAAAAATTGTGCTAATTTTTGGCAGTGCTGAAAAAAAAAACTTGTTTACATGCTAATTGTTTTGAAGTGTCTCTAGTATCGATGTTAGAAATTCCTTGTGGTCTGTATTCGAATTGTAAAGCTCTTTGGCAATAATTGATACAAGAGTCGAAGCTTTTGAATCTGTTAAGATTTCCTGCACATCCTCCAAAAACGAATGGTATGCAAGTATTTTGTTCAAGTTCATAATACCATCTTTTATACCCATCAACGCATGGGCCCAAATCAACTTCTAATCTGCAGATTGCTATATATTTTTTTGCATTATATTAAAAAATGCGAAAAAAAAAATGCAAAAAAAAGTGTGAAAAAATTTACCAGCAGCAGAAATAGTGTCATTAGCTTTGACGATTTCAGATCTTGAATGACAAACACTTTCACATTCTTCTCGTGTACTAAAACGATTTCCATTTCCTTGACATCCACCATAAAAAAATTTATCACACGTTCGCTCAATCGGATTAAAATACCATTTCTCAATTCTTGCACGGCATGGACCCGGATCTGCTTGACCTATACTGCAGATATCTGCATTCATAATAAAATTGTTTGAGCAAATTATTAGCAAATTATTAGCAAATTATTAGCAAATTATTAGCAAATAATGATGCAAACCTTGTCCCTGAAATATTCCGCATTGTCTCTCGCACATTTCTTCAGTGTCGAATCTATTTGCATTTCCTTGACATCCTCCATAAATAAATGGCTGACATTTCCCAGTTCTTGGCTCATAATAAAATGACGGAACTGATGCTCGGCATGGGCCAATCTCCATTCCCAACGAACATATCAAACTTTGTGACGTACCAGAACCTTCTTCTTCTTTACGTCGAGCGTCTTCTTCCAATCTACGAACATCTTCAACAACTCTTCGCTCTTCTTCACGTCGGCGCTCTTCTTCACGTCGGTCATTTTCCTCACGGCGGCGCTCTTCTTCGTCACGCCTGTCATCTTCTTCACGCCTGTCATCGTCACGTCTGTCATCTTCTTCACGTCGGCCTTCTTCTTCACGTCGGCCTTCTTCTTCACGTCTGTCATCTTCTTCACGTCTGTCGTCACGTCTGTCATCTTCTTCACGCCTGTCATCGTCACGTCTGTCATCTTCTTCACGTCTATCGTCACGT
This sequence comes from Agrenia bidenticulata, assembly GCA_034694785.1. Lineage (NCBI taxonomy): Eukaryota > Metazoa > Arthropoda > Collembola > Entomobryomorpha > Isotomidae > Agrenia > Agrenia bidenticulata. The sequence continues at coordinate 13,629 of JAQFYM010001140.1, read as the reverse complement.
CTGTCATCTTCTTCCCGCCTGTCGTCACGTCTGTCATCTTCTTCCCGCCTGTCATCATCCCGTCTATCCTCACGCCTATCATCACGCCTATCGTCCCGCCTGTCCTCCTCTTGTCTGTTTAGATTGTCATTATTGTAGTTAATTTTGTTGTTGTCATTATTTTTCCTGCATCTTTGTTCGCATTGAACAGAAGTGTCGAATCTGTTTCCATTGCCTTCACAGCCGCCATAGTCAAATAATTGGCAAGAGTCAGTTTCGACGTCATAATAGTACTGTGGGAATGATCCGCTGCAACGGCCTTGTACTTGCGGTAAACTGCAAATATCTGCGTATGCAAAAAAAAAACAAATTATTTCTACACATTTTTTTTAGCAAAAAAAAAATTTACCTTGAGCTTCTTCACATCTGTCTTCACATTCTTGTCGGTTTTCAAATTGGTTCATAGTTTGTTGTTGTTCTGGACAATTTGCATACCATCTAAATTGTTTACAAACTCCATCCTGATTGTCATAAAACCATTTCACTGTTGTACTCGAAGGATCTGTACCATAACATTCAGAACCAAGCGGAGGCGGCGTGAAACAGTGCGCTTAAAAAAGAAAAAAAATTGCATCATTTTGAGTCATTGCAAAAAAAAATTTTGCATCATTTTGAGTCATTGCAAAAAAAAAATTTTTTGCATCATTTTGAGTCATTGCAAAAAAAAAATTTGCATCATTTTGAGTCATTGCAAAAAAAAAATTTTTTTGCATCATTTTGAGTCATAGCAAAAAAAAAATTTTTTTGCATCATTTTGAGTCATTGCAAAAAAAATTGTATCATTTTGCCAAAGTGATTGCAAAAAAAACCTTTGTTAAAGTCAGTGTTGATGGCAGGTTGTGGAACGTAAGAGTTTTCGCATTTATTTCTGCATTCATCGATGGCGATGAAATTGTTTGTATTTCCCCCGCATCCAGAATAAACGAATGCTTTACAAAGTCCTTCATAAGCGTCATAAAAATATCGTTCAGTGTAACTTGCACAATCTCCCACCGCTTCCGGTTGTAAACATGTATTTTCAGCTAAATATTTTTAACAATGTTTTTTTAGCAATGATTTTTTAGCAATGTTTTTTTAGCAATGATAATAATAGTACCAAGTAAAGCAGCCGGGCATGTTTTTTCGCATTCTCCTAATGTTGGGAATCTATTTGAATTCCCTTGACACCCTCCGTAATAAAATGGTACACATCTTTGTTCGTTGGTATCATAATACCACCGGGCCAATTTCTCACCACATGGTCCTTCTTGACGAGGAAGGAAACAGGAATCTGCAACAAAAAATGATAATTATTCGCAGAATTATTCGCATATATAATTTGCAAATAATTAGCATACCTCTGACTCTTCCTTGTGTGTTACATCTTTGATGACATTCTTTTTCAGTTAGGAAATTATTATTATTTCCTTTGCATCCTCCATATTGAAATAGTTCACAAGTTTCTTTTTCCTTACTAAATACCCATCGAGTAAAATTTCCTTTACAAGGCCCTTCCGTCTTCGGTTGGTCACAGGAATCTTAACACACACAAATAACAATCAATTTTGGCAAATAAAATTAGCAACAATTGTTTCACAAACAAAAGTAGCAAACATTTTGGCCAAAAAAAAAGTAGCAAATTTTTTTTGCCAAAACTCATTTGCCAAAAACATGCCAAAAATCACTTGCCAAAAACATGCCAAAAACATGCCAAAAATCCCTTGCCAAAAACATGCCAAAAACATGCCAAAAACATGCCAAAAACATGCCAAAAATCACTTGCCAAAAACATGCCAAAAACTGTTTTTAAAACATGTAAAAAGTTCTTACCAACTCTATCAGGGATGAGGCAATTATTTTCGCAAAGTTCTCTGTTGGCGAATCTGTTATTATTGCCAAGGCATCCTCCATAAACGAATTGTAGGCACATTTCTCTTTGTGGGTCATAATGCCATGAAGGATAGTAGCCTTCACAGGGTCCAGGTACCCTTGGTAAAAAGCAAGCGTCCCTTCCTTCTGGTTCCACACAAACGGATTTGCATTCATCTTGGCTTGCAAATTTATTTTGATTTCCATCACATCCGCCATACCAAAAACGTGAACAACCGCCGTATTCCATATCGAAAAACCATTTCACCGTGAAATTACGGCACGATCCACGCTCTTTCTCCAATCCACAAACATCTAAAAACAATAATAATTTGCAGTGCATGCGGTTTTAATTGGTTTTTTTTTAATTATTACCACCGGGTTTAATTGGTATTTCATCACATCCTTCAAATTCTAGGCCTTTAGCTTCAGTTGTACCGTCAGGGCAGCAACCAAACCAAGAACTTTCACAACCGCACATATCACCTTCTTTTGAGGCCGGTGTACGTACTACGCGAAAAAAAAATTGCAAAAAAATTGGTTTTTGGCGTGCGAAAAAAAAAGTTTTTGTGCGAAAAAACTAACGATCAGGGCAGCATCCGAAAGGAGTATATTCGCAACCGCATCCTTCTTTGTTGGAACCCTTAGCAACGGTGATTCCATCAGGGCAGCAACCAAGTTGGAAAGTTGAGCATGCGCATCCTTCAAAGTTTGTACCATTTGCAAGTGTGTATCCATCCGGGCAGCAGCCATGTTCTTGGAATTTACATCCACAATCCCCACCTGGGCCTCTTGCTGCCGTCGTATTATCAGGACAGCAACCGTGAGGGGATGATGCGCATGTGCAACCTTGTAGATTAAATCCGGAAGCGGGTACAATGTTATCCGGGCAACATCCGAATTCTGTATTAAGGCAACATCCTTCTTTATTCGGCCCATGAGCTGATGTCACTTCATCATCACAACATTTAAACTCTTCTTGCATACATGGCGGCGTCTCTGGACATCCTTCATCATTCTTACCAAGTGCTGTGAGAAAAATTGCGAAAAATTGCGAAAAAATGTGAAAAATTGCGAAAAAATGCGAAAAAATTGCGAAAAAATGCAATTTTTTTTACCTGCAGTTTTCCCATCAAGACAACATCCAAAGAAATTGGCAGTGCAATTAATTTTGTTGATTTCTTTACAACCGTCAAAGTTGACACCGGTTGCAGGTTCTTCTTCGTCTGGGCAACAACCATATTTCGTATCTTCACATTTGACTTTAGGGCAAGTTTTACCCAATGGACCTTTCTTTGCTGTAAAACCATCAGGGCAGCAACCGTGTCTACAAAAAAAAATTAATAAATTAATTTGCGAAAAAAAAACATGCTTAACATTTTTGCAAAAAAAAGTGTAAAAAAAGGTTACTCAGAAAGTGAGCAATGTTTGTTGCATCCTTCTTGTTGATTTCCTTCGGCTGGGGTAATTTGATCCGGGCAACATCCGAAAAGTGTTTTAGTGCAGTCTTGAATGGGGCAACCTCGGATTTTAAATTTCCCTTGAGCTGGTGTCACTTTATCAGGGCAGCAACCAAATTCTGTTTCTTCACATGTTTTTGGTATTGAACAACCTACACCGAATGGCCCAGTTGCCGGCTCTATTCCATCAGGGCAGCAACCATAAGCACTTGCACTACAATTTGACGCATCTTTCCTTTTACGGGGCGGACATTTCGGTAACGTCACTTCTACAGCTAATCCTCTAGTGGCATCTAATTTACACAATATTCATTGTTCATACATGCGAATTTTTTGCCAAAATAAATGCGAATATTTTTACGCAATAAATTACCTTCAGGAGTAGTCATCATAGGTTGATCGCTCATTTCAGTCATGTCAGACTGTTGGTCAATGCTAGTATCGGTGCTAGTATCGGTGCTAGTGTCAATGCTTGTAGTTGAGCTGGTGTCGTCGGTGGTAGTTTGTCCTGAACCGCTTGACATTGCGTAGTCATCATCAGTGAACGGTTCAAGAGGTTCTTCAGTCGAAGAAGAATAAGCGGGTGAATCACCAGAACCTGAATCATTCAAGTTTGATGCCGGCATCGCCAAATCTCCATACAAATCACCAACTTCGGAATCTACTGAATCATCGTAGGTTGGGTCTGTAGGGGCAATTGAGGACATAATTGGGGAGGAGCTACTTGACATGGAGGAGGAGGAGCTACTTGACATGGAGGCTGTTGAACTTGACGTTGAGGGGGAAGGACTTGACATGGAGGCTGTTGAACTTGACGTTGATGGGGAAGGACTTGAAGTTGAGGGGGAGGGACTTGAAGTTGAGGGGGAGGAGCTACTTGGGGAGGAGGAGGAGCTACTTGGTGAGGAGGAGGAGCTAGTAGTATCTGTTGAAGTTTGCATGGTTGAAGAATCTATTTCAGTTGATTCAGTTGATGATTCAGTTGAATCTGATTCTGTTGATATCTCTGTAGTTATTTCAGTTGATATGTCAGTAGAATAATCTGTGGACATATCGGTAGAAGTATCTGTAGAAATATCTGTGGACATATCGGTAGAAGTATCGATGGACACTGTGGACATATCGGTAGACATATCTGTAGAAATATCTGTAGAAATATCTGTGGACATGTCTGTTGTTGATTTAAAATGAATAGAAGTATCGAATCCATGAATAGTTGTACTTTCCGCATCTTCATCCTATTAAAAAAAAAAATTAATTGCTGTTTAATTTAAAATATTATTTATTTAAAAAGTTACCCCTGAGAAAAGTCCAGATTCTTGATCGTCCATTGTAACAATAAGAGTTGAATCTTCTTCTGTAAATATCATCGCATCTGTTGTTGACCCCAGCTCTTCATAATATTCTTCATAATCTGGCTCACATTCTATCTCGATTTCTTCAAGTGGATCTACCGTCATCAACTCGTCTAAAACAAAGAAAAAAATATTTTAAATGCAAAAAAATTGCTAATATCTGAAACAGAAAAAATATTTTTGCGAAAAAAATTACTAATTTTTGTATCATTATGAAAAAAAAAACTGCAAAAAAAACTGCGAAAAAAACTGAAAAACTGCGAAAAAAAAGGCAAAAAAAGTAACCTCCATCAGTGTCACAGTTGATTTCACAGTCTTCATTAGAATAAGGGATGTTTTCTTCCCCGCAAAGTTGTACATTGTTAGTTTGATTATTTCCAAGTATGCACAGTACGATTCTGTTTCTATTTCCTTTGCAATTTTTGTTGCATTTGTTCCAAGGACCTGTGAACCAATGAGCTTGCTCGAAACATTTAGTTTTCACAATTTCTTTATCAAGTTGACAATTTTCTGTTGTATTGTATTTTTTTGTAACGTTGCAATTTGTATCTAATGATTTCGTTATTGAACCATCCGGTTTTATTGAACCACAAAATACCATACGCGATTTTAGACCAAGTGTCTCTTCTCCTGCACATTTCGTTAACTTGCACTGCAAAATTAATTAACAAAATTTTTTTTAGTAAGTAATTTAATGTGAATTTTTTTTTTTTTTACCTCCCCCCATTGCATAGCAAACCATGCAAAATTGCAAATTTGTTTGTTAATATTTTCGCATGATTTTGTTGTATTTGGTTTTCTATATTGATGACAAAATTCATCGTTATAAATTTTTCCTTTGGAATTCGTACAATAAACTTGTCTCGTTTCCGTTTGATCTTCCAATTCTTCACATTCATCTGAACGTTCTTCACACTGCAATTTACAGTTTTTAATTAAAATCATGTTTTCAATTTTTTTTTAAAAAAAACATACGCCACTCCAAGGTCCAGTAATCCAGTCGACACCCTCACAAGGTTTAAGATAACAACTTTGTGTTTCAATCGGTTTTTCATCAGTACATTGTCTGTCATCATAAATATGTGTCACATTTCCTTCCTTTGCGTGACATTTTACTACGCGTCTCTCTTCTCCTTCTCCGCATAAGCTGGAGCACTAAATCACAAAAAAATACACATAAAAAATCACATAAAAAACCGTTAAACCCACTCAAAACAGTTAAAACCCATACCGGCATAAAAGGCTGTGTAAACCAAGATGGGCAAATGTTGTTACTGTAACACGCTTGTATTTTGTTAGGTTGTGGATTAGTACATTTGTGTTCTTGGACGATAGCATTTGAATTCTGAATGATTTGTTGACAAAGAACTATTCTAAATTGCTGTCCAGTCTCGTTTGTGTTACATTTGGCGGAGCATTCTTCCCACTCGCCAACAAACCAATCCGGTTCACACTCTTGATTATTACAACTTTGTTGTTGGTTAGGTTTATTATAAATATCGCAAAGATCATTTTCAACATGTTGTATATTATTGTTATCAATCTTTTTCGCACAATAAACTCTTCTTTGTTGTATACCACCACCACATGTTTGAGAACATTCAGTGAAATCATCAAATGTCCAAAAATATTCACCAACAAAATTTTGCAATTCCGATGAGATGCTATACTCATATTCTATACCTGGATTCATCTCTTGATATAAAATCACTATATAAATCGATTCACTTAATGGGCCCAAACCTCTAATAGACTCTGGAGCGAAAAATGAATGAGGCTTCCTTTCATAATGGAAAATTGTAGAGGCGAATTCTAATTCACGGGGGAAATCTATTCGCCAATTACCATTCAAATAATAATGACCTGTCACATTCCGGATTGCTAGAATTAAAAAGGAATTTGCAGTTAAATTTATTGGCATTTAAATTTATTATTATTAGCAGTTATTAGCAGTTATTAGCAGGTAATTAGGTAAGTGTTAGTAAAAGTTGTTAGCAGACGAAACAAGTGAATGAAATTCCTACCTAGATAATTATTGGAAGCTTTTTTTTCTTTGACGATGATGTTAGTTGCACCCTGTGGTATTAAAAGGATATCATTGTACCCGACTTGTAAATTGTTAAGATCGAATGTTCCTTGTATTGTATTGCATTTGGATCCGTCCCCTCCACATTCACGACATTTATCTTCACGTGATAATGAACCTAAGATTTTATCACATCCTACCGGCTAACACAAAAAAAATAATATTAAAAATAAATCATTAAAAAAGATATTTATTGTATGTTTACCATGCACTTCCCTTGAAGGCAAATATGTTCATCATCGTTGCATTTGGTACCATCAATGACCTTCCTTTTATGTCTGTAATAAAATCTTTCTCCTTGTGGCATACAATTCAACTCACATTTATTCGGTGCTTTCGTATATGGAATCCATCTTGAAAAAAAGTTTTTTTTTTTATTTGGGCCTGATGATTCTTGGTATTATGACTTACTGATAATAGCGACCCTCGAAAGGAACAGAATCAAATGATGAACATTGATCAGAACGGAAATCAACTTCTTCCGGTGGACAATCTTGAGTGTTACATGAGAAATAACGATGCGTTGGCCCAATGCATCCAGTTCTATTTTTTTAAATTTTTTTGAAATGTTTTTAAGAAAAAAATTATTTAAAAAAAAACTTACGTGTCAAGACATTGTCTTTGATTGTAAGCGACGCCGCCACCGCAAGATCTTGAGCAAGGTGTATTAGTTGACCATTGCTCCCAAAATCCATTAGAGTTGACAAGTTCAGGATTTTCTCCATCGATTGTCACATAATTTATTCCACCTTGTTGATCGTAATGATATTCTCTTTTCAACCTTTTCTGATTGTCTTGTGTTACGTTCTTTGGGTAGAGGGGGAGCAGAGTGGTGGGTGTTGATAATAAAATCTTTTGACGGCCATGGCGGTGTCTGTGGGCCTTGTTTGGGTTAAAAAAAAAAATTTTACATGCCTTTTAAGTGCTTGTTTTCATTTAAAAAAAATTTTTTTACCTGTTGTGTAAATTGTATGAAAAGAGCGAAGAATAAAAAGAAACTCATTGTATGATTTTGCCCCATGCTCTTTCAAGGGTCGAATCTGGATTGCAATTATTCGCACAGACACAATTAAATTAAGTCCTTCGTGTTATCAAAGGGATTTCCTGTTTCCTTTATGATTACACATTTCCTTTCGGAGAATCAAATGGAGGTTTCGGTTATTATTTTTTAAAAGGTATTTTTTAAGGGTATTTTTTAAGGGTATTTTTTGGAGGTATTTTTGTAAGGGTATTTTTCTAAGGGTATGTTTCAAGGGTAAAGAATGGGTACTTGATAAAAGAAGCGGTAAAAAAAAGTGTGACCTTGGTGTGTCTGTTGTCCATGGTAGTTGAAACCCGACTGAAGATTTCTCAGAGTGCATCTTTGAACAAAGATGAAAAGTCATAGAAAATTGTTTTCTTAAATTGCCCCTTTTTTGTTGATTACCCGGGTGTTATGAAAAAAGATGATGTGTCAAAAATGCTTCCCCTCCACCGCGGATTAAAAGAAGAAGTGAAATCGAAATTGTTTGAAAAATTTAGTTCATGGTTGAGATTAATTCTTTCTGATCAAAATTCAAGAAATTTATTTCTTTTCCTTTTACTCAATCTCAGCTTCGCATTCGTCGAACTTTTCTATGGAATTGCTACCAACTCACTTGGACTCATCTCTGACTCTTTTCACATGTTCTTCGACTGCACTGGACTACTCGCTGGACTCGTCGCTTCTGTAAGTTTTACTTTTTATTATAAGGGGCATGTGGGGGGAGGTTAGGTTAGGTTAGGTTAGGTTAGGTTGGGTCAGGAGATTTTTTATGCCGGCAGGCGTAAAATTGGCAGTGCTAATAAATAAGTTGGGTCAATTTTTCACGTCAAATGGCAGAAAAAAAAAAGATTGCAAATAATTGCTAATTTTGTTGTTGTTGTTGTTGTAGGTGATAACTAAATGGCGTGCGAATGATAAATTTAGTTATGGTTATGTACGAGCGGAGGTGTTGGCTGGATTTGTGAATGGACTTTTTCTACTTTTTATTGCATTTTTCATCTTTAGTGAAGCTGTTGAGCGGATTTTGGAGTAAGTTCTTTATTAACATACTTTTTTAATTGTAATTGAATAATTTTTTTGTGTTTTAGGCCACCGGAGGTGAAACACGAGCGTTTGTTTGTAGTGAGTGTGCTTGGATTTCTAGTGAATCTTGTTGGTATTTACGCTTTTCAACATGGACATGGGCACAGTCACGGTGGTCACAGTCATGGCAGTCACAGTCATGGAGGTGGACACAGTCACGGTGGAGTAGAAGAAGGACGAAATTCGTTGATAATGGATGGTGTATTTTTGCATATATTGGCGGATACTTTAGGATCAGTTGGTGTTATAATTAGTGCTGTACTAATGTGGGCATTTGGTTGGATGATCGCTGATCCTATCTGCTCAATGTTCATCGCCATTCTTATCTTCGTTTCTGTTCTTAGTCTTATCAAAGGTACGTTTTTTTTAAATTTTAATTTTAATTGAAATTGACAATAAAGTTAATAATTTGTTTGTTAAAGATTCGGTGTTGGTGTTGATGCAACGACAGCCGAAAATGTTGGATGGAGTATTATCAGGTTGTTACCAGCGGGTCATGCAATTGGAAGGCGTTTATTCTGTTCAAGAACCACATTTTTGGACACTATGCTCAGATTATTTCGTCGGCAGTGTCAAAATTGAAGTCGCTAGAAATGCCGATCCTAGGTACATCACACAAGGTCATTAACATTCCATTCTTAATTATACCTTTTTTCTTTCATTTTATTATGGTTGCTATGGGAAATATCATTTTATTATGGTTGCTATGGGAAATATCATTTTATTATCGTTGCTATGGAAATTTTTTTTTATTCAACTGGTTGCTATGGGAAATATCATTTTATTATCGTTGCTATGGAAATTTTTTTTTATTCAACTGGTTGCTATGGACAAATTATTTTATTATGGTTGCTATGGAAAATATCATTTTATTATCGTTGCTATGGACAAATTATTTTATTATGGTTGCTATGGAAAATATCATTTTATTATCGTTGCTATGGAAAATATCATTTTATTATCGTTGCTATGGGAAATATCATTTTATTATGGTTGCTATGGGAAATATCATTTTATTATCGTTGCTATGGGAAAAAGATTTTACTCATTGCCATGGGAAAAAAGATTTTACTCGTTGCCAAGGGAAAAAAGATTGGTTGCCATGGATAAAAATATTGAACAGGTTGCTATGGAAATTAATTTTTTTAAATTTTTGTTTAGGAGCTGTGTCAATATTCCAAGGAGCAGGTGTCCGTTCAGTTTATGTACATCTTGATTATTCGTTGACGTGATTTTTTTTTTGTATGTAAATAATTGAGAATAAATATTTCTGAGTTGAAACGTGTGCATTATTGTTTGTGTTTGAGATGTTGCCAAAGTGACAATGGGCTCACCTACCTGCCATCACCTGGCGTCTTATTATTGAAAAAAAAAGGAAAGGTGAGTGTTGAAGATGTTGATGTTGGTGTTTGTGTTAATTGTTTTAGTAAATAGTGAAGAAAAATCATTTGGAACATTAATTGGGAAATTAAATGTTTATCACCATGGAATCGGGGGGGACGTCTACGCTGTCAACTCAACTACTTTATTAATCAAAAATTTCAACTATGACGGAATGGGGAAAGATGCCTACTTTTGGGGGGGCACTTCCAATACTGGACCTGGACATAATGGATTCATCATCCCTGATCAATGGGGGAGGTTAGTGATTTTTTTTAGGGGGGGAGGTTGAAGATGTTTGGGCCAATTTTTTGTTTAAATGTTTTTTGAAAAAAAAATTCTTTGGGCTTGTTTTAATGTTCGGGCCCATTTAAAAAATATTTTTTGAAACTTTTGGCCCACAATGTTTTTTGAAGTGTTTTTTAAAAGACTTTTTTTTTCTTTTTTTTTTAAATTTTTCGGCCCATTTAAAAAAATTAAATTTGAATACTGGGCCTGTAATCAATGGAATTTTGAAAATGTTTTTTTTTGTTTGTTTTTGGCCCATTTTTTTTTTTCAAAATTTTATTTTAAATTTTTAGGACCAACGTGTTAAAGAAATCGGAGAATAAAGATTTTACGTTGACGTTACCAGAGAAGAAGACGATAAGTGAATTGAAATGGATTTCAGTTTATGATCTTTCAAGGCTGGTAAAATTGCAAATATTTTCTGCTAATAAAAAAGTGTGCTAAAAAAAATTTTCGCAGGAGAATTTTGGTGATGTTTATGTTCCTGATGGATTTGAACCTCCAGGAATTGTTCAGTTATCTCCATTGATAAGTAAAACTGATGATTGTCATTCAGATATGATACAATTAATTGACATGAAAACTATCAAAATATTCAAACTTAATCTCATCGCTTATCAAGATCAAGGTCCGTTTTTTTTTATTATTTTAGCTTATCTTGGTTTGATTATTTATTTATATTGTTGCTATAGAAATCTACTTTAGTGTTGGCAAAGGTCACGTGCCAACTTTACGCAGTGGAGCTGGCTGGACAATACCTAACGAGAATGGATAGTAATATATTTTTTTTTACCCGTTGCCATGGTGATTTTTTTTTTAAATTTCCCTGTTGCCATGGTGAACTTTTTTTTACCGAGTTGCCATGGTGATTTTTTTTTACCGTTGCCATGGTGATTTTAAATATTTTTCCTCCCGTTGCTATGGTAATTTTTTGTTAATAATTTTTGAAATAGTTTGGAGCCGTTGAGATCGTATGGAGGTGAAGATATTCAGTTGACGTTGCCAGGGGAGTTAACATTTGGTGATAGTTCAGTTCATTGGCTTGGAATTTATGATAAGCTAAATGATAAGGCACTTTGCTATATCAATATTCCTTCTGATGGAAGTAATCCAATACCACCAAGCCTGAGGAAAACAATCGTAATAAAACTTTTTTTTTTAATAGTTGCTATGGAAATTGTTTATTTAAAATTGTTTTTTTATTGTTGCTATAGAAATATGATTATAGTTTACCGAATTGTGAGCCACTTCATAATGATTTTCATGTTGCTTGGGATGTCGTTGGACAAACGATAACTTTTGAACTCGTTGCTGTGACAAGTATGTTTTTATTAATTGTTTTTTGGGCAATAATTTGATCCGACTAGTTGGACATGTGGGTACTCTAAGAAAAGGGGATTTCATCCCGGTCACGAATTTCTTAACCCCGTGACCTTAGGTCATAAGGTTGAAGAGATAATTTGAATTTGGTTAATTTGTGAAAACTAGATGAAGATGATTGGCTTGGATTTGGTTTATCTGGTTCGATGAATAAGACGATGATGATTGGTTCAGACGTTGCCATTGGTTACTTGAATCTTAAAACAGGCCAAGGGGTCGTTCAAGATTATCACATTGATGCCAAGGCCCCGTGCACTTCAGTTTTGGATAAGAAACGCGGCGTTTGTTTAGATTCAGATTTGGGCCATTCTGATAGTTTTCAAGTTCTTGAAGGTCGACGAGTTGGACCTTTAACCGTCATCAAATATAGAAGACAAATTAAAAAAGCTGACATCGTCGACATGGACTATGACATTGAGAAGGTTAATTTTTTAAAAAAAATTTTAAAGTTGCCATGGTGATATATTTTTTTTTTTTTTTTTTTAGCCAGTTGGAGTGATCTGGTCGATAGGTCGTTTGTTATCAAACGGTCAACCAGGTTATCATCGTCTGTATCCGAAATATTTGAAAAAGATTCAATTTATGAAAGATGTTAAAAAAATTGTCAAAGAAAATGAAGAAGAAGAAGAATTCAGTTACCATGACAACCAATGCCTTCCTTTTCTCATCCCTGATCAATCAAACAAAATGTAATTCTTAACCTTTGACCTCATTTGACCTAATCTAAAAAAATTTTTTTTTTGTATAGTGGATCGTGGAGTGGTGTGAAGATAGTTGATGGTAAATTACGTAGTTTTTCAGCAAGGTTAGGCCCAGGTGGTGGACTTCGTGGATATGAAGGGATGACAGGGTTATCAAATCCTGGCTATGCTTGGTATATTCAAGGGTACTTGGCCCCTGAACTTTATATGCAAAGGGGACTTACTTACTCTTTCAAAGTTGAAGGGGGTAATAATCCACATCAAGTCGAGACTTATCATCCTTTCGTCATTACCACGCAGGTAGGGCAAGTGGGTACTCTAAAGAAAGGGAATTTTAACGCGGTCATCATGACGTCATCATAATAATTTGTTTGTCTGTGTCTTACAGGAGATTGTAGGTGATGGAATAATTTTGAGTGGATTAGAAACAACCCGCCGGGGTGTATCACGAGCAACAGCTGCAGGTCGTTTATGTTTATGGAGTCATGAGCGAGGTGACCGTCGTCTTGATGATTCTTACGTCACTTTTGAAAAATATCGAAACAGTTTAAAACTAAGGTGTGAAAATGGAAGTGAACCAAGCATCCTAGAAATTACACCCAATTCTTCATGGCCTGATGTCGTCTATTATAACAGCTACACACAACCAAGCATGGGCTTCAAAATTCATATCGTCGATCTCATCTCTGGACCACAAACACAAACCAGTGGCGGATACACCATTAAAGCCACTTGTCTCATTTTTATTTTTATGCTTTTTTAAAATAAATCTTCTCTTTTTACAATCTCTGAGAAAAAAGAATTTCATCACCGTCATGAATTTTTTTAGTCCGAGTCAGGGCTTATGTGATCACCGTGTTGTCTGTCTGTATGTATGTATGTCTGTATGTCTGTCCGTCATCACGATAACCGATTTTCATAAATTAGCTTAGAAGCTTGAAATTTTGCATACTGGTATTTCATGGTTCCTTCGTAGCAAATACAA